>APFE031727563.1:1246-60925 GCA_000404065.3 Pinus taeda | reverse complement strand
AGGACAAATTTCAGCCACACGTGGGAAGGACGAAGAGGACAGACCGTACGGATTTTCTGCTGCTAGGGTTTCGCAGAAAGTTTGACCAGCGTTGACTTTGGTCAACACGTGGTCCAATCAAGCTGAAAATTGGTGGGAGGTTCGATTTTTGAAGGCCGTACTATCTAGCAGAAAAATCGAGGTCAAAGGGTTGACCGTTTTGCTGCTGCGTTGACTTTTAGCTTGCTGCCCCTGCGTTGACTTTTCAGGACAGCGTTGACTTTTGTAGAATTGACTTGGGTTGACTCATCTACTGGTTGGAGGGTTGTTGTGACACATGCTGGGCTGGCTGACCAAAGGAGACTTTGCTGGTTGAAGCATCCTATTGACCGCCGAAACGAACACACACATTTTTCCTGTTTCTGATTTGTCTTCTGTAAGATCTGCTTATATGTTCTATCTGCATTTTGCTTGACTACTTGTATGATTGCTGTGTGAAAAGTGAAATTGCTCTTAGCATAGAACATCTACAAAACTTTACAGCTTGACAATATCACTGAGGAGTCAAGCTGGTCTACTTCCAATTATATCTTTCCTGTCATAGATACTAGGAAATGCCTTGCACTTTACAACTATAATTATATTCTGAATAACTTGAAGTGACAGACTGGAGATTTGCTTCAAAACTTGAAATATCTTCAACTGTCATCATAACTGGGTATTTTATACCAACAAACTCTCCTCAAGATGATCGATAGAGCAACGCTACAGACTTGACCTTTCAGGTGTTAATGCACACATTACTGCTTAACTATAGAAGCATGACCTAAGTGCCAAAACTATATTTGTCAATATACTCCGAATTTTATAGCCTTTGAATCGGACTAGATTACATACTCCCAGTCTCTATGAGAAACTATGATGTTAAGTTACCTTTTCATATTTGATTCTTCTCTTAGGAAGCTTCAATACATCGTACCACAGTAAAACATACCAGTACTGATCTCTGTCCTTGATTGCAAGAGATTCATGATCAGGATTGTGACATAGGAGAGTTCAAATAAGAGCGGAATAAAAAATGTTGACACTAGGTATAAGAATTATAGAAAACTTGAGTAACCAGACTGTCACAAGATTTTGGGCTTATTGTGACACTGCCTTCACGTGCCGCCTTAATGTAGTCACAACAATCTCAAGACCGAAAAATTTATTCACAAACTTTAATTTCAAACACATACTTGGTGATGCATGCTTCAGAAATTCAGATGGCGATTATGGACCAGGATTTGTAGATCAAATCGTGTATTCCTCCAGTCAAGGATTCAAGCCCTGCTGTGACAAGGAGTCCACAGATTCACAACGTCTCTGACTTATTTACAATATGGACTGCTTCGGAAGACTGTCTTCATTGAGGGCTAATTCATACCATAATTCTAAGCCTCAATGCTTCAACCACTGTCTCACCTTAGTGACATTAATAGGACCACAGGCATATAAATGTAAGTTATTAAGAAATCTAAATTTTTCTTTGAAGTAGATTTTCAGAATAATATTGAGCCAAGTGAATACTCTTAATATTGTTTCTCATGGTTTGCTTCAGAATTTGCTCACAACTGTAATGGCTTTGTCCTGGTTCCAAGATTACTCAGAGATCTGAAATGGATCCATGCTTCAAATTAGGTTCATAACATAGGCTGAAAATTTATTCTGTGGTCCTTGAAATAATTCAGTATTTGACTTGAGGATACTGCTTCAGACTTGATGATATGCATGAAATTTGAAGACGGCAGAGTTGAAGGATCTCGAATTGTTTAAAGTATTGAGCAAGGGTTATTACTTCAGAGGACTGCAATTTCCACGTCCAGATTTTCAGAAGAAGGAGATCATGAATACTTATCAACAAACTTCTAAGTGATTACTCTTTCTCTTTACTTGAGCTTGTCCTCACCTGAGCTCTGATACCATGTTAAATTTTGAACATGTTCTTTGCTTATGACAGTTACACAGAGATCCAGATTCCATATTAGCCCATACAATTTTCCATTTCTTATCATATTTCTTGTAACTGAAGAAAGAACATAAGCAATAAAAGCGGAAGACAAGCCAAGACAAAAGAACACAAGTATATGGCTCAAGCTAGGGAAAAACCCCAAGATACGGAAAACGCTTTATCAATTCTTCTTATTATAAATGTCAAATGTTCAGCACAGAGAGAGTACAATAAAATTGACTTGCCAATAGAAGGTCTAACAATATTGCCTTTAGGTCCAGACAATCTGAAATTCTGGTGCAACATAGGCTGGAGACATCTTCTCTGAAATACTGAATACTGGTTAGGGCAAAACATAGTCTGCTCAAGGCACCTTGTTCACACCAAGCAGACCTTAGATTTGACTGTGGCCTCCCTTCATATAGTCCCTCCATCAACATGCAGGCCTTTAATCATCTTCTAGGCTTCAAGAACGAACCATACTACTCACTGTTTAAGTATGACTGACAGTGACCTCCTCACACGGTCTCCTGAACTGAGGATCAAGGCTTGAGGTATGGTTGAAGGTGGCCCTATCAAGTGCAGCCTGTTTCTAGGAGGGATCATCCATGAGAATCATGTTCAGCATAATATAAATCAACGCTTAAACAGTGCGAAATCCTCTGCCCTAAATTCGGATCTGTAATGGAGGATAAAAACCCTAGATCAAGTTACAAAATAGCCCAAACAGCTTCAGTCACTAGCCTGTGGAATACAGCCTATAAAGAAGACCTTTGATGATGCTATCCTTGCCCTTACCATCTTCTTTGGAGACTGCCTTCTTCTGCGGCTATTTCAGAAAGAAGAATGAGATATGATGATGCCAAGTATGGATGGAGGACTCTTCTATTTATAGTATTTGATGGGCATCAAGAGACATGTGATGGAACATAAATTCAAAAACCCATGTCTCCTTATCCAAATTTGACGATCTTTCGGTCGATTTTGGTCCTCTCAAAGAGAGGAATCTAATGCAATAATTATCTTCATCAAATGAGCTATCCAAAGTGGAATTTGGCCCTAGTTGCCAATTTTAACACATGAGGACATGGGATATGGAGGAAACAAAAATATGAGTATTTGACATGAGATATGCTGACTTAAAAAACAAGATATGGGGGACACATTATGTATATCTAT
This sequence comes from Pinus taeda, assembly GCA_000404065.3. NCBI lineage: Eukaryota > Viridiplantae > Streptophyta > Pinopsida > Pinales > Pinaceae > Pinus > Pinus taeda. The sequence continues at coordinate 57,777 of APFE031727563.1, read as the reverse complement.
ATCTATATCTATATGTCTATATATATGTATGTATGCATGTATATTAAAAAAATTGTTAATTATAAATACAAAAATGAAATTGAGACATAATGATCCATACAATATAGAAACTAGAACATTTACAAAAGTCTCAGAATCCCTTGGAATCCCTTCAAATCTTGATTTTACCCTCACTTGCACAATGAGAGATTGTGAGAGCTCTTCCCCTACATCCGCAAGGGACAAAATAGCAATGAAAAAATGCTTTTTAGAGTTGAATACACGAGACATGTCTAGGGCACATGTTTGACACGTTAGACGTGTGTCTTGTCTTAGAACACATGCCAAACATGTATCAAATACATGTCCTAGTGTGTCTATCTCCAATTCATGGGATACAAACATAGGCCCATAGTGGGATGTGTCTTGTTTCTTAGTTGCTAGTTGTTGAGAAATCAATAGGTTTATGAATTAGGGTTGATTTCTTTGCCATGATAATTACTTGTGAATTCGTTAGCTTCTCTATTAATATTATTATGTTCTCTTCTTTCATCAAGCAATTACCATAATATAAAACATGAAACTCGCATTTATTCATGAGAATATGTCCTTTGAACTTAAAATATTTCTTGCGTCAGAACACATCATAGAGATCACCGAAATTGCTTACCCAATTGGAGGAGGATGCATGCCAATATATAGTTGTTCTCATATGGGAAAAGACACATCCTTTTTGTGAGATGACTTGACATCCAGGAGGGTCAGCTTGGCTTCTTTAGGTGAAATGACCAAAATTAATTTTTCCAAAAATATCTTTTTCTTTTTCTGTAAGAAGCTTAAAAAAGACTTTGACTCAATGGATCCTAGAAGCATGAAGAACATGCTTATCTAATGAAATATAAATTTCTTTTTCTTCTTTTTGCTTTTTACATCAAATACACGAATAGTTGTGAAGACTGAACCTAGTTACATTTTCCAACGCTTCCTCATAACTAGGGAGGTATTCATAATTTGATAACCGGTACAAGGATACTCTCAAATTGAAATATTCTCATAAGAAGAGTCGAATTGATAAGCCATCATCAAGCATCAACATCATGACCAACGTTGTCAAATTGCAATATAGCAAGGCCTTGACTAACAAGCTCTAACACTTCACTAGATTAGAGCACAACGTTGGGAGGCATACATTTGGACACCCATACCACAACCTCTCAATGCACATACCTCATCTGGATGTTCACCAGGTATATCCTTACAAGACTATTCTTATCTTGGATTTCCAACCCTCAAAGAATATCGGTCCTCTTCGACTACTCTTATCTTGGATACCTTGTCTTATCCTCAAAGAGTATCGGTCCATGGGACTACTTCCTATCTTGGATTCCAAATCCTAAAGGAGTATCGGTCTCAGATGCTTATCGCATCCTTTATTTTGTCTACCAGTGCCTTCACTAGACTTACGACTGTTAGTCCCAGCCTAGTGCATGATACATGGAGAATATGGTGTCCCACATCACTCCCTCTCAACCAGGGAGGTAGTGCTTACTCCCTCTCAAACAAGGAGGAGATCCCTTACTCCCTCTCAACCAGGGAGACATCATCACATTCCTTAGCTTGTCTCATACTTCATCAATACATCAACTACTTGTTCTTCTGTGGAGGTATGGTGGAAGTTGCAGGGTTCCTTTCACATTACATCATACCTGAGCTTTGACATTTCTAGATGTCAAACATTTTATGGAGCCAAACTCTTTCACACTCTATCTTCATGATAGGGTTTCTCAGCTTCTTAACAACATCATATCAAACTTCAAGCTTCCTAGATCTTTGACAATCTTCATGCAATTTTGTCATCAATTGGTTCATCTATCATCTTCAAGGAGCCAAATTTTCTTACAGCAGCTAGCACATGCCTTCCATCCTTTCATAACATTATTCCGTCCTCATGCTCTTTCAGGCCATCATCAATGCCTTCCACTCAATCCATGTGCACCCAAATCAAATCAAACAACAACTGGTATAATATCATCAACCAAGCTATCTTTTCAGCCTCTTCACATACTTCTGCAATAAGTCCTTTTAGGAAGGCAAACCATATCTCAACATTATCAGAGTTGCCAAATCACAATAGCTTTTAGTCAAGATGTGGGATTCTTCAAAATCTTGCTACTTGCTCTTTCTGAGGTCAACATTCCTTTGCATTGTCTATCTTCATATTACAACAGAGTTCTGCTTCATGCTCTATAACTTTCAATCATCAATCAATGTGTTCCTGGTACGAACCAGTCAGCAAGCTTCAATATTGTATTTTGCAGGGTCTTAACAGCTCCCTCTTTCCATCTGAGTTAAGTGAACTTCTTGGCCTCTAGTCAACTTCTTTGATTCAAGCTTCAAACTGCTCCCTTCTTTCTTGGTTTTGGTCATCTTTTATATCATCCCTATCCCCATCATTTATCAAGGAATCATCATCAAACATGAGTCTTGCTTCACTTTGTTCTTCCATCCTTCTCATCTTACTTCCACAACTTTGACAGTCTTCATTATGTGCCTGCAATTCTTCCCAGCAAGTACAACCAAACAGAATATACAAAGACAAGAGAATAGAATCTAGAAGGTACTTATCTCTTAAGAGCATGATGTCAATCCTGTCATTCTAGTGTTTTTCTTTTTACAGAGAAAACAATTAGCTACGGTTTCTAGGGTCTTCTAATTCAAATCCTTGTTAGGGTTTATAAACCCTAAGTTCTTCATTTAGAAATTCTTAATGCAAACCCTAGAAATCATGTATACTCTTTTTAAATTCTGTATACTAAAGGGTTAGTCACAAAACCCTAGAAACACCACTTCTATTTATGAAAGTTTCAAATGTATTCAAGAGTATGCTAAGGATCTCTACATTAGCCTTATTCGTAATGCATTGCAAAAATAAAAGTGTACGTACCTTATTCACTCTAGCAAAGATTCTTCAGTTTGTCAAGTACCAAGGATGCGTCAATTTTTTACAGGAATTCTTTTGAGATGCTGGCATAGATAGGTTGAACTTATTGATGCAGTGGATTCTTTTATGTATAAATGCTTTTCATACTTGTGCTCCAAGAACTTTGGATCTCTTGTAGCTTTGGTCCCTTCAAGAAGATGATCTTCTGCAATTGTTTAGTGAATTGTTTTGAATGTCATATATAGCAAGTGTCGTTGCTTGGTATGAGTCCTGTTGCTTTCCTTGGATAGTTTCGAATTAGTGGTCTTGCTTCAGAACTTGTGATGCTGCCCATAATGATGTCTTTCTTTGTGCTTTCGTACTTTCATACAGAGGTCATATATCATCAAGGTTACTATCATGCATTATATCACTGTCATGGAAATGAGTCATACTTACCAATTGTTTTCAAGCCGTTCTTCACTGGTGTAATACTGTCAAGTTATTGTTATGGTGTCAACCATGCTTTGTTGTCATGCTACCCAAAGTACAAGGGTATATATATATACATTTGTCATGTCACTGTGAACGAGGCAAGCCATATATCATGGTCTGCCGTATAACTGACATTTCTCAGACTTTTGTTACCTCAGTATATCAACGTCAAATCTTTGTATTGCTGACGCTAGGATTGTCAACTCACAGTTTTTTGCATTGCTTCATATTACTCTCATAACATATCTGAGAAGGAAATTGTATCACTGTCAGACTTTGGAGGAGATACCATACATCATCAGTGTAACTTGTATTATGCATATCACTTGTTATGTCAAGAAAGTTAACTTATAGAAAAGAGGAACCCATACCATCGTAGAGAATTAGCATTGTAGTCATAGTGTAAGTGACTTGTCTCACTGTTCCAGAAGGAGAGGCATCTGACACCATGCAACAAATCGCACACCTCGGATTCTACAGGAATTCACAATACTTAATAGAAACATGCATCAACAGATAAGAAGTATCAGTCTCAGATCATTGTTTCAGAAGGAAAGGGATCAGTTCAAGGATGAGTGACTTGTGTCATTGTTCAAGAAGAGTTCATATTAACAATGTAACTCACATCAATCTTTTACTGTCATGCCTTGCTTCATTTTTCTATGCCAAGTGGAAAACTTGTATTGTTGTCCAAGGAGTATATCACTGTCTAATTAGAAATATACTTAGCAACTTCCATTACATTACAGAAATTCGTATTAGATGTAGAACACTCGCATTATCATCCTTGCATTAGCCTTAAAGCCCTTCTCATTACCTCAGGAACTTCACATAACAGAGATCTTACAGTGGACTTCACATCTCAAAGTTGAACAGAACATGTTTTTCAGAAATAAGATCTATTGTTATCCTTATTCACTTTGATAAATGAACTGCTGTGGGAGTATCTTCAGATAAGCTAACAAGGGTGATCTTCAAGCTGCTTTTTCCATTACCTTAGCTCTGATACTATGTTGAGAAATCAGTAGGCTTATGAATTAGGGTTGATTTCTCTGCCATGATAATTACTTGTGAATTTGTTAGCTTTTTTATTAATATTATTATGTTCTCTTCTTTCATCAAGCAATTACCATAATATAAAACATGAATATCACACGAAATAGAGAACACAAGATACGGGCTCTCCAAGCCAAGGCCAAAACCTCACAATGGGGAGAACTCCCACTATGTCCTTGGCTAGTGTATGATGTCTCCATGATCGTTATAATCACGGATCAACTTATGTTGCTTCCCGTGCTCACGCTAGCTACAAATTACCATATGTCACCCCTTCATGCTCATGATAGCCCAAGATTAGTGTATGTCACCTCATGTTCTCATGTTAACCCAGAAAATCTCTTCTTATAAAATCAGATCAAAGTGAGAAATCTGAGACCCAAATCCAGCCTCCAAGAAGCCAAGTCAAGCCCTCCAAAATTTTCAGATCGCCATGGTAGAAGCCATCAGTTTCAGTCACAAGAGATAGCATCAATCTCAGCCACATCAATCTCAGTTCATATATCACACAGAACTTATATTACTTTCAGATCATCACCCACAGAGAGCTCACATTATCACAGATTATCTCCCACAGAGAAACTCACATCATCTCAGATTATCTTTCACAGAAAGGCTTGCATTATCTCAGATATCTAGTCCAGGAAACTCACATTCTTTTGCAGACATATGGCCTCAGAAAACTTGTATTTCTTCACAAGAATATGTCCTCTGAACTTCACATATTTCTTGCCTCAGAACGCATCACAGAGATCACCGAAATTGCTTACCCAATTGGAGGAGGACACATGCCAACATATAGTTGTTCTCATATGCGAAAAGGCACATCCTTTCAGTAAGCTGACTTAACATCCAGGAGGGTCGACTTGGCTTCTTGAGGTGAATTGACCAAAATTACAATTTTTAAAAGTTCCTTTTCTTTTTCCTTAAGAAGTCCAAATAGGACTTTGACTCAATGGATCCTAAAAGCATGAAGAACATGCTTATCTAATGAAATATAAATTTCTTTTACTTCTTTTTGCTTTTTACATCAACTACATAAGAATAATTATGAAGACCGAACCATGTTACATTTTCCAACACTAGTGAGTATGGAATTTTAAAACCTATATCTGTTGAACTCTCTACTTTTCCGCTAGAACACAAGTTCATGTCTAAGAGTTGAGACTCAGACAATCTTACCTAGAATCTACATGTTATTGCTTTTGCATCAGCTTCATCACCTGTTATTTATACAAACTAATGTAAATAAGGTGATCATGTCCCCAGATTTCACATAGTTTAGGGAAATGTCTGATGTTTCTGACTTCAAAAACAATGATTTCTGCAGGTTGGCACTGCTGTCGTCACTAGAGCTAATGGAGGGCTTGCCTTGGGTCGCCTTGGTTCCTTATGTGAGCAGGTATTGCAAACAGATAAGCTTCATAAACTAGTAGTTTACTTGAATTTCTTTATATATTGGAGTGCAATTGACAAGTTGTGCTATATGAGTGCAAAACACGGCAGCTGAATGCAACATCTTTCACATGCCTTGAAAAAGTAAAGAAAATCATCCCAGTTTCTTCACATAAATCTACCAAACATTCATTCACGTTTCAGTTCAAATTATCAATCTTCACCTCAATGGTAACCATGGGCTTTATGTATATCTGAATCTTATCTATTCTGCAAAATGCAATGTCAAGAATGTAAAATGTGTTCATCTATGCTTTCTTTGTACAAGAAACTAATGGAATTCTTACAACATGCAAACCCTAGTTAGGCAGACAATTAATAGCCATTGCTTCGAACAATGGTCGGTCTTCCTCCTGACTTTAAAAAATAGGTCACATGATCAACTTGGATAAACAGAATAGACACACCAATATTGACTTATATAAGATTATATAGCAAACTATTAACTAAAAGCACATGCAGACACTCAATATCTAAGCTTGTATCCAACTGTTTGAATTCACAAAATAATACTTTCATGGGTCATAATTAGAATTTCAGCTAATTCTAGATCTCCAATTTGATTAGAAGTTAGAACCACTTTCCTAGGCACTCTTGTAGAATGCAAGTTGTATAGTGTACCAATTTGATGATTTGGCCTCTTAAGTGCATTATATTACCTTCTTCCTAAGGAGCTATTGCAATTAGCTATGCCTCTGTACTATGTAGGGGAATTTCCATTTTTTTCTTATTGTGAATAGAGTTCCCTTAGGTTATGTTTAGACAGACATCAAGAATGATTCAAATTAAAGTGAGAACCTGAAACTTTCAGCTTCCTTACTGCAAACGAGTACTTTAGTTGACCATAATTCACTGATCATGTTTATGAGGCCTTGAGCTAATTGTATGATTGACGGTTGATGAAAATTCTCTTCCTGGGCTCTGTTGTACTGGGAGCCAAGATGAAGGCTGTGTTCTGTATCAATTTTGACTGGTAGCCCATGGGTGCACCATATCTCCTTCTCCCTAAGAAACTGTTGCATGTAGTTATGCAGGGTCATTTCTGTTCTTCCCTTATCACAAATAGCAAATCCTCAATTCTTGTCTAGACATAACACGAAAGGGACTCAAACCTAAGCAAATCTTATAAATTTAACTGCCTTACTACCATTCAGTCCTACTAATTATTAATCACATAACTCTGGTCCCTGGTTAGTAGCTTGAGTGGTTGAGAGCATGGTTTGTTCTCCCATCCACCTGGGTTCAATTCCAAGGGCATGTCTGGCCTGTTGGGATAAGACTCGAAGAGTAGGCAACCCCTGGAAGAGACTCCACTCTGGTGGGGTCGGGATGTGTCTCAGTTCTTGGTAAGTCAAGTTATTGGTATGTCTGGCTTGCGGGCTGTTGATATAGTCTTGATGTTATAGTGGCAGCATAAATGTTTGATCCTGGGCCTTGCCCATATTACTCCAATGAGTTACTGATTCACCATGAACAATGAAAAAAAATCACAGTAACTCTGAGTAATCGAAAGAAGACCTATAAAGTCCATCCTTCTGCAAAACCATAAAATGTGTTCTAGAGACTAGAAGATGACTGTGATAACATTTGGGCTTAAAAATGTGGCAATGTGCCCTGTTCTTTTTAATTTCTCAATGGATACTTCTATTGTACACAGCAAATCTTTTAGAAATTTAATCCTACTCCAAGTTATATTCTGTAAAAGCACCTTCATGAAATTTTTTGTCTGCATTTACAGGTTAAAGAACTGATGTCAGTCGGCCTTGAGGTTATACTTGTGACCTCAGGTGCAGTAGGGATTGGTCGGCAGAGGCTTCGCTACCAAAGACTGATTAATAGCAGGTAGAAATTTTATTTAAGTCCTTATCCTCAGGATTACCACTGTTTTGTTCCATTCTAGGATGGAACTTGTTTGTGCTAAGAAAAGAATGAAGTGCAATGCATGGTGTCATTTAAGTTGCTTCAGATTTCTTGTTACACATTCTCTGTTTTGTATTCTCTCCGCATCAGTTGCATTCCTGTTGTTCTAAGAAAAGAATGAAGTGTATGCATGGCATCATTTGGAATGATTCAACTTCCTGGTCACATATCCATAGTTTTATATTCTGTCTGCCTCAGTTGCATTCCTGTTGTTTACCATGATGCAGTTGTTAGATGCTATTATACAATGACCTTGTCTACGATATACAGTTTTGTAGATCTCCAGAAACCACAAGTTGAACTTGATGGAAAGCCATGTGCTGCTGTTGGCCAGAGTGGCCTGATGGCTCTGTACGACAGTCTATTTAGCCAGGTATACAAGAGGTCTATACATATGGAGTTTCTCTCCATGCTGTCTCAGTTAATTTCTCTATCTATATACAGTAAAATTCTATAGAATTTTATGGGAAACAGAACTCGTTACTTCACATTTATACATATTCCCAGATTATTAGTGACATTTCTATGATGCTGAGACAAACCTATCTTTCTAGTAAGAACTATGCAGAATGGCTAACTTCTGCAGTTTTAGCCACATATTTATTGCATACTGCTTGAACAATTTCTTGCAACCATTGCAGCTGGATGTTGCTTCTTCCCAACTTCTTGTAACTGACAATGAGTTCAAAGACCCAGAGTTCAGAAGACAACTGAATCATACTGTAACTTCTTTGCTGGAGCTCCGGGTAGTTCCAATTTTCAATGAAAATGATGCAGTTAGTACAAGGAAAGCTCCATATGAGGTATATTTTCAATTTCACTGACCTAAGAATGGCGTACTTCAATTATAAAATCCTGCTTTTCACTGTTTCATTCTTGGTTCATCATTTAACCTTACCATGGGTGTTGTAGTCTAGTTCATAATTATTAATTATATTTAATATTTTCATTTTTTGATGTGCTGGGCTCCATTCTCGGCCAAGGGGCCATCCTTACCTATTTCTTATTAAAAGTCAGGGCCATCCTTGCCAATTTCTTATTAAAAGTCAGATGTGTGCAGACTCTGGATTTTTTTTTCAAAAGAGGTACAGGAAGTAATTGAAAAATAGCAGATGTTTGAAATCAGTAATCACTGAAATTATTAAATGGTCCATTTTTTACAGTTATAAGTTAATGGTCCATTTTTACAGTTTCTTTTAAGTTATGAAAAATATATATTCTGAGCAATGAGAGCCGCCGGTTTCATATATCTCTAGAATGATGAATTCAGCATTAGAAGATGCATGGTCTCCGGAAATATATTGGAGGATATCAAGTACGATGATGCAGATAGTTTCATTCTAAAAGAATTCAAACTTATGCAAGCATGACTTCAAGCAAAAGAGTGTGAGTGACAGAAGTAGGGTTTAGGTGATGGCAGAAAGGGTTTAAGCTTCCATGGCCATTGCATGATGTCTCCAGGGTGCCATGGTGTGCGGGTGTACAATAAAGGTAGATTGAATGCCGTAGGAGATGGTGATCCTGGCTTGGTGTACTGTTCAGTGTTAGCACAGAAATCCACTCCCTAGAAAATTGATTAACTTGATTAACTTGTTTCCACCCTCTAATATTTTAGCCATGGTGTCTAAGTATGAGGGACAATGCACTAAAATGTTTTTTACATAAGATTTTTACATTTCAACCCTCAAAGGGGGAACACTCGTTCGGTATAGATCCTCAAATTACACACCCAATTCTGCGACACAATATGATCTAGTAGACGAAGTGATTTGCAATAAAATAATTTAGCCAACTAGCTTAAATTATTCCCAAATCACTTTTATAGAAGACTCGACTAAAACACTAGGACTCATTTAAGACTTTGACGAAGAATTCCACCCTAGCTTTGGGGTGAGGTTGGAGGGAAAAACTCTGCTGACCATCCGTGTTTAGAAAACACGAGTCAGTGAGACGAAAAACATCTTAGGATGAAATTTTCGCCAAAATAGTAGGCTCACCTAGGTTGTTACATACATATAAGGTCTTACTAGCATCATTTACATTACAAAATTGCAGAATGGGGCTCATTAAACAATTGATTGATGATCCGATCACTTTGAAAAAATTGGTAAATCTGCCTCCTTGGAACTTTGACAATCATGAGTGCAACAATACATTTATTGTTAAGTCATCTAGGTCATGAATAAGCTAAAAATCCTATGCTCTCTTGAAAGATAAAGATGTGCTAGAAAAGGGGTTTGTGTAGATATACTAATAATTGTTGATATGTGAGCATGCAAAGTTTTTCATTGCTATTGTGGACTAGGTTTTGTGATCAAGAAATGAAATGAACTTCATATCATAAAAGGCCTGCTAATAACATCTCTAGGGTTTTTGCAACTAACTCTTGAGTCTTTAGTATGCTTGTAACATTTGCAATTCTTAAAAGGCAAATTTGAAAGGCTTTGGAAAATCTAGGGTTTGTAAACCCTAGCAAAGGTTTGAATTATAAACCCTAGCAATAGAAGCCCTAATTGATTGTTTCCACTATAAAAAGAAAACCTAGTTCTTGAGAATGACAGGGATGACATTATGCTATGGGAACAAAATTGGTGAATAAATCCAAGATTAAGAGGCAGCTGACTCTTCTCAAAGAGATAGCTATTCTACAACTCCTTTTTTTATTATTACTGTTGCTATTTTATCTTTGTATTCTGCCTTTTGTTCTTTCATAGTTTTCTAATAAAAGTTGCAGGTCTAGGCAAGATCTATCTAAGCTTGATTAGCAGTTGGAAGAATTGGAAGAACATGGCAAAGCATGAAGATAGAGGAGGAAGAAGAAGTCGATTAGGTGGAAACGCAAAAGAAGAAGTTCACTTACCTTAGTCGGAAAGAGGGAGCTCTGATTGGTTCGATTCAGTAACACATTGATTGGGTTGACAATACTGATGATGATAGAGATATTACTTATAATTGGGAGCTGATATAATTTCTTAACAAAGCGTGAAGTAGAATTCTGTTGCAATACAAAGGAAGAAGATGAGAAGGCTTATGTGAACCAATTATGAAGAAGTTTGGCTTCGAAAGGCGTTTGATGAACTATTTGATGCCACATTGAATTCGATACAAATATTGTCAGAAAAACCAGGAAGGTCGAAGTACTTTATGATTCGTGACATGATGTAGGAAGAAGTCGTGAAGCAACAATATGTCTCCATTTGTGAAGCATATAGTTGATGCATTTTGTTTGAGGCAAGCTTAGGCTTGTGGTTATTTCTCCTTGTTTGAGAGGGAGTGAGGGTGGACACCATATTCTCCATGTGTCATGTACTATGGCCAGGGTTAACAATTGTAAGTCTAGTAAAGGCACTAGCTTGGAGAATGGTGGATTGGATAAACCTCTGGGACTGATATTCTTTGAGGGTGTTGCTTTGACCAGGACTAAGCACCGTAAGTCAAGTACATTAATCCAAGATAAGAATAAGCTCAAGGACCGATATTTCTTGGTGAATTAGGAAATAGTCCCGTGAGGACATGCTCGGTGAACCTCTGGATGGGGTATGTGCTTGAGAGGCGATGGTGTCCATAACCTCCCAACATTGTGCTCTAATCTATTGGAGAGATAGAGCTTATAAGTCAAGGCCTTGCTATTCTGACAATGCTAGTTATGATGATGAAAAATCATCATTGATGCTTATCAATCCAGATCCTTTATAATATGAATATTTCAATTCGAGAGTATTCTACTGTGTCATTATGAATACCTCCCTAGTTAAGAGCGAGTGTTGAAAATGTAACTAGTTTTGGTCTTCATAATGTAATAAAATATAATTTTTATCGTTGATTATATATTATATTCATTATTATTATTTTATTCTTATTCAAAGCATGTTCTTCATGCCTATGGGGTAAATTAAGTAACAAGATAATTTATTGTGAGTCAAAAGAAATGTATTTGAGTTGAGTTCCATTTGGAATTTTTGTAAAAGAAAAGAAAAAAAATTTATTTTCAGTCAAAAGGTCAAACTGTCAACTACAAGACCAAGTCAGCCCTAGGGGCAACTATTTGACCCTCTTGGACAGCTATAACTATTTGACCCTCCTGGACAACTATAAATACATGACATTTCAACCTCTTGGAAGCTTATTCCTTTATTCACATCATCACAACGATTTCTGTGCCAAACAAGAAGAAGACAATTGAAGTCAAAGTAGAGAGACGAAAGTCAAAGGAGAGAGAGAAGATGAGTTTTTTGTCCTATTTCTGCTCACATGTGCAAATATTTTTGAGGTATTGTAGGCCCAAAATTTTAGGTGCCGAAATTTCAAGGGTTAAAATTTCAGGAGTTGACCAGATTTCAAAAGGTTGACTAGTATTGACTTTGACTTGATTGGAGGAGACTTGGAGGAGGGTTTTCCTTTATCTTTGTGGCGGTTTTTGGTCTTGGTCTTGGGTCTTGGATATCTCACTTTGATCTGATTCTATAAAAAGAGGATTTTTGGATTTTCCCCCTTGTGGGGTTCTGCTGTGGCTTGGAGCTTGATTTCCGATGTCTCTTGTGCATTATGTTCTCTATGTTTTGCTATTTTGTAATTGCTTGATGACATAAATAAACAAGTAAAAACTAAGAACATAATACATATCAGTCGCAAGTAATTACCATGATAAGAAATTCTATTACTTATCAAAATTTCAACATCTAACACATTGCACAAAAACCATCAAAATACCATCAAAGTCTAAGAGCCTAGATAAGATAATAACAAAGCTTTATTATGCATAAACCAAACGGCTGACAGTGCCAAAGAAACATATATATAAATAGTACAATGGTTTTTCTTGCACAAGAATGTAGAAGTTAGAAGAAAGACAAAATGAGTATGCTGCTGCTGATGCTAAAGAAGATCCAATCCTGAGAAAATAGCAACCCCCTCCTTTTAATGATTCCTCCAATGTGTATTAGGAAGGAATGAGGTCGAACTAGCCATGCATAGAAATCATGCACATTGATTAGTTTGAGTGAGGGTAACTTGCCATCCAACTCCAAACCACTGAAGCTACCTTTTGTCCAGGTGAGGATGAACACTTCTAATTTGGGGGAGCAAAGCGAAGTGTCCAAGTGCTTGAGTTGTCATGGGATGTGGTGGTCTTACTTATAAGTTATAGTTTGATTGAGTCTCTCTACCTCAAATTGAGGTAAGCATGGAGATGAACTAAAGTGTTAACATCCATACACATTAAGTCAATGAAGACAAATCTAGGAGAAAAATTTCTCTTATAGGGTCACTCATTGGTGGTGGGTAACAAAGTTACAAGCCAATCTTAATATAGCTCAAAAACATAACAATAAATGCTAAAAAGCCCACACGTGTGGGAAAATTATGCTCCTCCACGATGACATCATCCTCCATAAGTGCTCAATATGCCACAAGCAGGTGACAAATGGATCATGAGTGCTCTATACTCCAAGGAAAAGCCCAAGCACATGGGTATGCCTCCAATAGTGCCTCCAAAACCCTGACTTCATCACCAATATGCCCTACGTCACCCTTGTAAGGGAAAATGCCAGAAAGGGTGACATGGTTTTGGAAAATCAATGTATTTGTATGTTAGAGTTGATTCTCCTTAAGGTATGTTCTATGCTTAGAGCAATTTATTTCAATTTTCACAGTTAACTCCATATCTTTTCCAGATTAGCAATCACATCAGCATTAAAGTAAACTGCAGATAGAACATAAACATAAATCGCAAAGTACAAGCCAAGACAAGAGGACACAAGATGTGGCGCTAGCCAAGGACAAACCCCAATGTGGGGAAACCCTTGATTAATTCTTCTTATATGTTCTTCAATAGTTCAACACAGAGAGAGAGATAGTACGTTTACTACAGAAGTCAACACTTTGACTTATCTAGATAAGAGCATAGATGATCTCTAAGAAGATGATACATGAGATCAGTTGAAGACATGCCGCTTCAACTAATTCTCCAAGGTGACTCCTTCACCTATCGTTGTGTTGCATTTCGCCATCATGCTGCACCTCACCGCGCTGCACCATGCTGCACCCATCATCACTATGCTGCATCTCATCACGCTTCATTAATCATGACTGTACCCATCACTGTACTGCATTATGTGCCATTGCTGCACCATGTTGCCATCCTGACCTGTGTGTTGGCTGCACCTTCCTTGCTTGTTGTCCCTTGCTTGCTTGTTGTTCCTAGCATGCTTGTTGTCCTTAGCATGCCTGTTGTTGCATGCTAGTTGTCCCTTGCATGCTAGCTGTAACATTGCATGCTTGTTGTATTTGCTGCTAAGTACAATACAACTGTCCCAATGTTAGTTAGCTGTCCCTTGCATGCTGCTCTCCTTCAGAGACAGATGCTCTCTCTATTGCGGCAGTTCCCGGTAGTTTCGGCAGTTCCCACTGTTCCCGACAGTTCCAGCAGTTTTGGTTGTTCTCGGCAGTTCGAGTTGTTCCCGGTAGTTCCGGCTTTTTCGGTAGTTCCGACAGTTTCGGCTTTTCCGGCAGTTCCGACTTTTCTGGCAGTGCCGACATTTCTCGCTTTTTTGGCTTTTCTGGCTTTTGCGGTAGTGCCGACTTTTCCTACTAAAACCCAAAGACAAGTAGAGAGAGGAAGAGATCCCAAGTGTGTTGAAATGACTTGAAGGCCACCTCTATTTATACTAAAACGTTGAGCACATGTGGGGTTTATTTGGTCGTTGGCCAACCTTGACAAATCGTCTTATAACGCAAATAAATTCATAACTCCATGAATACTTATCAGAATCAGATGATCTTTAGATCAATCCTACACCTCTTGATGTGAGGCATCCAAGAAAAATATCAGCTGCCATAAATAAGATGACCCACATGGAGTTTGGCCCTAGTTGCGAATTTTAACAACACTGCTACTAGAAAGCTGTCACTTGGAGATTTTGACAGGGATCATCTATTGAAGGAAAGGGCTGACTTGGTGGTTGGAGGAGGTCTTTGTTTAGGTCTAAGAGGTCTTGGATTGTCTCATCTTGATTTGAATCTACTAGTGGAGGAGCTGGACTGGATTTTCCCCTTGAAGGGGTTTTGCCTTTGCTGAGCGCCTACATCTTGTGTCTTGTTCTTGTGGTCTTCATATGCATATAATTTGGTAATTGCTTGATGAAATCTAATCTAATAAAGAAGAAAGGAAGCCAATATAATTCACAAGTAATTATCAAGAAAGAGGAATCAAACCCTAATTCCTATAACCATTGATTTCTTAATAGGGAATACCATTCACATGTTATATAATGAGTAATGCATATAATAATGACATCTAACTTCTATACAATTGATTTTCAACAAATTAGGGCACACTAGAAAAACCATAGATTACCAATATATCCCATACATTAGACATAAAGCTTAAATTTATCAAATACGAGGCTTACTTACAAGATAATATGCATGAAATAATCCATCATTGATTCAAGATAACTTCAAAGACAAAGAAATAACTCAAATTTAAAATTCTTTGTACATACCTTTAGGATTGGATGGCCCAACTTCAAATATATGCCCTTGACAGATGGGCGAGGGGATCAGGAAGCAAAAACATCTAGCACAATGTCAGCTACATTGGTGCCTATCGGGGCTGCTCCCTGAAGACAAATCTAGGAGAAAAATTTCTCTTACGAGGTCACTCATTGGTGGTGGGTAACAAAGTTACAAGCCAATCTTAATATAGCTCAAAAACATAACAATAAATGCTAAAAAGCCCACACGTGTGGTAAAATTATGCTCCTCCACCATGACATCATCCTCCATAAGTGCTCAATATGCCACAAGCAGGTGACAAAGGATCATGAGTGCTCTATACTCCAAGGAAAAGCCCAAGCACATGGGTATGCCTCCAATAGTGCCTCCAAAACCCTGACTTCATCACCAATATGCCCTACGTCACCCTTGTAAGGGAAAATGCCAGAAAGGGTGACATGGTTTTGGAAAATCAATGTATTTGTATGTTAGAGTTGATTCTCCTTACTTGATAATTACTTGTGATAATAGCTGGCCTTTTATTCTATTTATTATTACTTCTTCTTCAAGCAATTACCAAACAAGAAGATCACAAGAACACAAAGAACACAAAATATAGGCTCCAAGCCCAGGGAAATCCCTGCCAAGGGGAAAGCTGAGAAATAATTCTTCTCATCTTATAAAATCAAATCAAAGTGAGACCTCCAAGACCCAAAGACCAAGACCTCCAACAAGCACCAAGTCAGCCCTCCAAAGTCCTTTAATCAAGTCAAAGTTTACCAAGTTAGAGATGATCAACCTCCACGAAATCTGGTCAACTCAAAGTCTCGACCGTCTACTTTAGGTCTGTAGTTCGGACTTGCAACCCTCAGCCCTGCAATTCGCACAAAGACCCTAGATCCCTCGCACGTGTGAAAAAGAACAATCGAAAATCCATGCCTTCTTCTTCTTCCTTGGGTTTCTCTTCTTTCCTTGGCCTTCACTCTTCTTTTCTTCTTGTCTTGTGTAGAGATCGAACTTGTCAACTGTTTGTTTAAACGAGGACGAGTTTTCCTCCATTTATAGGCATCGAGAGAACATAAAGGTGCCCCAACATGGCCAACTTGTCATGGCAGGGCCAACTTGGTCTTGGAGGACAAAACGACTCTTTTTGACTCAAAAATAATAATTTTCTTTTGTTACAAAGAGTCCAAATGTGACTATAATACATGACAAAATTTCTTTGACTCAACAAGCCCTAGAAGCATGAAGAACATGCTTTGACCTATACTTGAGCATGAAACCCATGCTTTTACAAATAAAATTCTTTTTCTTTTTACATAAAGTTTACATTCTCATGATTACAAAAGTCATTATGAAGATCGAATCTAGTTACATTCTCCAACACTCCCTCTTAACTAGGGAGGTATTTATAATCCCATCATGAGGTACAAAGATTCTCAAATTGAAGTATTCTCATAAGAAGAGTCGGATTGATAAACCATCTTTAAGCTTCAACATCATAACCAACATTGTCAACATAGCAAGGCTTTGACTAACAAGCTCTACCCCTCCACTAGATCTAAGCACAATGTTGGGAGGCTTTACATGAGACACCACACTATCTCTCAAGGCACATACCCCATCCGGATGTTCACCAAGTATGTCCTTTTAGGACTATTCTTATCTTGGATTCTTAATCCTCAAAGAATATCAGTCCTCTTTGACCACTCTTGTCTTGGATACCCCGTTAATCCTCAAATAGTGTCGGTCTGAAACTACTTCCTATCTTGGATTCCCAATCCTCAAGGAGTACTAGTCCCAGATGCTTAGCCAATCCGCCATTCTCCCTTCCATTGCTTTCGCTAGACTTACGACTGTTAGTCCTGGCCTAGTGCATGACACATGGAGAATATGGTGTTCATCAACATTCTCATTCAACCAGGAAAGTAATCCTCATTCCCTTCTTGATTAGGGAATAGATCCTCGCTCCCTCTCAATCAGGGAGACACAACCACAAGTCTAAGCTTGTTTTATAATACATCAACTACTTCTTCAGTGGAGATCTTCAATAGTAGCTGCAGGGTTCCTCCTATCCTTTGCATCATCATATCAAACCCGAGGATGTCAAACATTCCATCATACTTCTAAACAGGGTTTCATGGCTCCTAATAGCGTTACATTATATCAAATCACGAGTTTCCTGGATCTCGACAATTTTTATGCAACATTGTCATCAACTGGATCATCCATTTATTTTCAAGGAGCCAAACTTTTCACAGCTATGCACATGTCATTTTACAAGGTTCTATATCATATTCACCAATGAGTCACATCATCTTTCCAAAAATCAATTTTCATCCAATGCATGTGCTTTCAAATCAGACAATTGTCAATACTATATCAAAAAGCAAGCTTTTCTTCCAGCCTCTTCACATGCTTTTGCAATATGTCCTACTAGGGAGCCAAGTCATATCCAAGCAAATCATCAATATCAGAGTTACTAGAACATAATAACCTCTTAGTCAAGGCATTATGTCAAATTCTATCACTTGCTCCCTCTAAAGTTAACATGCCTTCGCATGTTTTGTCTTCATATTGCAGTAAGGTTATGCTTCAACTTTTAATCATCAATGTGTTCCTGAAATGAACTCATCAACTAAAAGCTTCAATATCGTCAAGGTCCTTACAGTTCCCTCTTTCCATCATCCTTATCATTATCAAGGAGTCATCATCAAGCACAAGTCTTGCTTTACTTTGTTCTTCCTTCTTTCTCATCTTTCTTCCATAATTTTGACAACCTACATTATGTGCCTGCAATTCTCATTAGCGAGTACAACCAATTCTCAATCTAGGGTTTCCATGATTTCTCAAAAGTGTATTTCTAGGTTTATAGCTATAGACCATAGATACTCCTTGATCTAACCCTTATTAGGGTTTTTAAGTTTTAGTGAAAAATACCCATTTCTAGGGTTTTTGTCGTCAAGCCTGAGGTCTTAATCCAACTTTTGCTAGGGTTTAATACATACCCTATAGTCTTTCTCTCAAAACTCTTTGATACTAGAATTTCTAGATATCAAAGAACACTCAACCTGCAAACCCTAGATACCATTTCCCAATTGCTAGGGATTCCTTAGAGGGCACAATTAGATATGGTTTCCTTTTCTAGGGTTTTCCAATCCAAGTCTCATCTAGGGTTCACGAACCCTAGATAACAAAAACCTTCAAGATGTTACAAATTGTAAGATCTTACAAACCTTAGATTTTCTATCATGCAAAACTTCTACAAGAATTCTACAAAACCCTAATGCATTCATCTCTTGATCTTAAGATTTAATTTGCATATGCATCATAACATAGTTACTATCATGCTTAAGAACTATGTCCCTTTTCTCCACGAAAACAATTAGTTAAGGTTTCTATCTCTAGGGTTTCTCCTTTTATTCCATATTTTGCTAGGGTTTACAAACCCTAGATGCCCAGACCTATCACTTAAATTGTAAAGTTCTACAACCATACATAAGTAGGCTAGTTGCAAAACGCTAAATTTTAAGGTCTTCAAGATATGTTATACAAGTTTTATACAAACCATAAAAACTTCAAACATCCATGCTTTATTATTATGTTGCAAACCCTAACAAAATCATTAGATTACAAGAACATGCATATCATCAAATTTTTTCATGCTACTGCCATTAATATTTATGCAGATCCTTTTCTTGATCATCATCATAACCTTGACACATAACATGAAATGTACATAAAAATTGTACATATCTCTGCCACTTTACCTTGAAGATCCGGTTCTTCTACAAGTCCAATAAGCTTTGTTGTTCCCATATCACTGTTTGATTGTCATGTCAAGGCTTCTCATTCCTGTAGTAAATCTTGTCAGCGTTATACCTAGAATAATTTCTTGTCACTTGCATTGCTCTAAGAAATTTGCTTGTGTAGGTGGGTTCTTAAATTTGCAAGGCAGAGAGAATAATTCGATCTTGGTCTAGTAGCTCAAAACAAACTCACATTTTTTGTAGCAACTTGAACTATTGCAACTTGTACCATAACAACCAATATTGCATGCCATCATATCACTGTTGTGACTTTTTGACATACTATATTTGTACATTGTAGTAGCTTGGATATCATACGACTCATATTACTTTCAGTTCATAGAAGAGGTGTCTAGAGATCTCACAATTCTTCATTGTTTGTCAACGTAGCATATTTATAGTCAAAGTTAAGGGTCATAACAGTACTTCGGATTCAGGATAGGTGCCTCAGAATTTCGGACTAGGATTCTTAAACTTACATTACAATACCTTTCACA
The DNA here is from genome assembly GCA_000404065.3 of Pinus taeda. Classification (NCBI taxonomy): domain Eukaryota; kingdom Viridiplantae; phylum Streptophyta; class Pinopsida; order Pinales; family Pinaceae; genus Pinus; species Pinus taeda. Next base: position 38,152 of record APFE031727563.1, on the reverse strand, counting down.
AACTTGCACTAAAACTTGCATATATGCCAAGAAGCTTGGATCAGTCATACCACTGTTAGTTGTATGAATTTTCATCATACTGAAGCACCTGGATCACATGCTCGGATCTTGTGTCCTCAAACAAAAAGGTATTTCATATCCATTACCATGCCTTTATTGGAAATCATATTACAGTTGCATCAATTCATCAAAAAAGAACTCGTATAGTGGTCATTCAAAGCAACTCATTTACCAGACTTGTATTACTTGTTGTAGAGAATTCTTGGATCTCTATTATAAAGATCTTAGATAGGCAGAAGATAAACTTGCAACGAATAGTTTGTCTTTATTTGAAAGGGAACTCAGATTACTTGTTATGCGGAGAACAAAAACTTTTGTATGTGCTAAAATCAAAGAGGGATGGCTTCGTATGAAACTCAAATCAACCCACATTCAGACTTGTATTAGACTTTGGATTCTTCTCGTAGTAGTGACTAAAAGAGTGTTGTATTCTTTCTTCCTTTCCAGAATGCCAACAACTTGTGATCTTCTAGCCTCCTTCTACCAACCTCAGCTTTGATACCATGTTGGAAATCAATGTATTTGTAGGTTAGAGTTGATTCTCCTTGATAATTACTTGTGATATTAGTTGGCCTTTTATTCTATTTATTATTACTTCTTCATCAAGCAATTACCAAACATGAAAATCACAAGAACACAAAGAACACAAAATATAGGCTTCAAGCCAGGGCAAAACCCTTCCAAGGGGAAAACCTAGAAATAATTCTTCTCTTCTTATAGAATCAAATCAAAGTGAGACCTCCAAGACCCAAAGACCAAGACCTCCTCCAAGCACCAAGTTAGGCCTCCAAAGTCCTTTAATCAAGTCAAATTTTACCAAGTCAAAGATGGTCAACCTCCACGAAATTTGGTCAACTCAAAGTCTCGACCATCCACTGCAAATTTGCAGTTCGGACCTACAACCCTTGGCCCTGAAATTCGCACAAAAGCCCTAGATCCCTCGCACGCATGAACAAGAACATTGCAAATTTCAAAATCCATGCCTTCTTCTTCTTCATTGGTTTTCCCTTCTTTCCTTGGCCTTTGCTCTTCTTTTCTTCTTCTCTTATGTAGACATCGAACTTGTCAATTGTGTACAAATGAGGATGAGTTTTTCTCCATTTATAGTCATCAAGAGAACGAAAAGGTTTGCCCCAACAGGGCGGACTTGTCATGGAGGGGTTGACTTGGTCTTGGACTCTTGGAGGATAAAATGACTTTTTTGACTAAAAAATAATAATTTTTTTTGTTACAAAGAGTCCAAGTGGGACTATAATACCTGACAAAAGTTCTTATTTGACTCATCAAGCCCTAGAAGCATGAAGAAGATGCTTTGATCTATACTTGAGCATGAAACCCATGCTTTGACTAATATTTTTTTTTCTTTTTATATAAATTGTACATTGTCATGATTACAAAAGTCATTATGAAGACCGAATTAAGTTACATTCTCCAACACATTCTATCATCATGCTCAAGCATCGGGGTCTATTAGTGATGTGCAAACCCTCCCTTGTCTTCTCAAGGATAACCATCATCATCCGGGCTTTGGGACATGTAACACCCATTGAACAATGTCAAGGTTAGCTTGGGGGTGTCTTAGGTCCATCTGGGCACATCATCAATAAATCCAATGACAAGCCTTGGTTGTGGAATTTAGGCTTCTGTGATCCATATCAAGTTTATTGAGAAGTGTTTTTGGCGAAAATCACATCAAAATTCATTTGTGATGCGTTTTTAACCAATCAGGGTGGTTCATCGTCAGGACAAGATGAAGAACTAGATCATGGCGACAGGTTAAATAGAGAGAACAGATCAACAACGACTACATTTGACCAAGGAAATGGCTACATTGGACTGGGCAACTGGACTGGACCAAGAGATAGGGAAAATTGCTTAATTAAATAATTAGTTAGTCTTTGTTAAATTTATTTTCATTTGTAATTAAATATACCGCTTATATTTACCTAAATTGAGTTTAATGAATATACTTTTTATTATTTCTAAAACTATATAAAGACCTAGATTAATATTATTATAGGAAATAATAAGAAAAATTAATAAAAGTTTGTTAATTAGATAACATAATTAGTTAGTTAATTATTTGACTTATTTATTTATTCAACCATATATATATATAATTAAATGTGTAGTAATTTCAATTTTAATTAAAAAGAATATAAATTAAAGCCTAGGGGTACTCAGGTGAGTCAAATACCATTTGTAACCACCTCATGGTACAACCACTCTCCTATAGATGGGCAACGCTACATCATCTAGGTCATAATGTTGTTTGGACTGGAAAAAACAACCTTTGGATCGCTGCTGAATGGGATGAATATCAACTCTCGCGGGGTCTTTGCTGTTCTGATAACACCATTTGAAAAAGCCTCTCAAGATCAACTGGAATCAACAATGGTTAGGGACGATAACTATAAATGAGTCATAGTGGGCCATATCTAATGTTCGGGGTCACAATAATACTTCACATAGAGCTTCACCTTCAAATGTCTAACTAGATTAGGGCATGTAAAGAAGTCATGTCACTTGTATTAGGGATAGTTAGGTCAACAAGTCTATTAGGTGTTTCCAATCCCTAGGGGGAGTGACATTTCTCTGGTTAGCCCATCAATCCATAGATGTGTGCGATAATGATTGCTTCAGAGTGGAAAGACTTCGAGGCATAATGCCATAGCCATGTGAGTAGCTAATGGGTGTCTATAGATGTAAGGATAGAGCAATCGTGCAGGCATGAGTTACTCTTTCCCATGGCCTGCTTTTCCCAACCCCTATAATGTGCCTTTTACTTTTTATGATTTATCTTTATTTGGGTGCATAGCTCATGAGCCCAAGCTTTCTTTTGAGTTTTTCTTACCCCTTTAAGATAACACGGTTTATCATTCATCAGGATTGGGGCAATACAAGAGTTCCTTCCTTTTAGATGAAGCATCAAATGCTTGAGGAACTGGGTGATGGCTATGAGGGGGGTATAGGTCATGCTAGGATTTTGCCCATGCACTAAGTAAATGTCCTAGCCATCTTTTGCGTCTTTCATTTTTCTTTCATTGTGGCTTTCTTATGCTTTTCTCCTTCTTTTAGTTGCACCAACCTCCAGGGCTAAGTTTCTAGCCCCAACCGAAAGTCAAGGATGAGGATGAAGGTTTCTATTCCCAATGACCAATGACCACCAGCCCGAATAATGGAGATGAATAAGGGGAAACATGGAAAGTGGTAAGTATGGATTACCTTGGACACATTACTTCAATCAATGTTTCCCTATTAGTGCCCTTCCTAAAGGCTAAAACCCTAAGGCCTCAGAGGAGGTTCCACTAGACTAGAGTTAATGACTAACCTTCTAGGTGAAGTGAAGGAACAAGAATATAGTCGAGATCAGTCAATTATTCAGTGTTCCCCTTGATCCATGGTAGTAGGCCCATAACATTAAGTGAAAGCACATGATTGCAAAAATGGTTAAAGTACCCGGCAATGGATGACCCAAATTCCTTCAAGAAGGAATGCCTGATGGGAGAGAAATCTGACCGGAGCAAGAAATGGAGAAACCTGGATTATGTTATGTACTAATCATACAGGGTTGCTGGTTGGCTGGCCATCCAAAGAGGAGAATAATTTTCTCCTACTAGTTACCCACTTTTTAGTGGGTAACATAGGTCTTATGCAAAATGAGGGGTAACAGATTTGATCAGTCATATGTCAATATCATCTGTTATGTGTGATAGCATGTGCAAAGACACACTCATGCATAATGGATAACACTAAATGGAAATTTGCTATTTTTGTATGTTAACTTACTTGTGTGGAGCTATAACTCTATCAAAATAGGTTTATCAATGGAATGAGTAGACATAGCACAGAATGAGTTACTACTAAACATAAAAGAACTGTTAGAAACCATTTGTATACTCGTTGCCATGTCAGAGGTACCACATCAACATTTGAAACATCCGTAAGTTGAAGATAAGATATAGGAAATTAGTTGGGTAGATCTTGTGTGCGCAGTCTTAAAACATAAGGCATGGACGCATTTTGTGTGCATTGTAGTTAGTTATAAGGTTATATTGCTATCAATGACTCGTAATGAATTTTTGAATCAAATATTACCATTTCTTAGCACAAATTTGTTTTTAGTGATCCTCATTTGAGAAAATTTATCTTTGATAAGTTAGTTTATTTTAGCCAAGCCACAAGATTCATAAAAGGCTGAAGATCTAAGCTTATCTCCAGCCTGCAGTTTTGTCAAAAAATTGTACAATGAATATATGTTTGTTTGTTTGTTTGTTTTTTTAAATATCTTCTTTATTTTTTTATTCGTTTTTTTTTTAATATAATATCAGGAGGGAAATCGGTAACCAGAACCATACAATCAATTATCATAGCTGCATCCACGATTACATTGTGCTGCTGCTAAGAAAAACCCTCCCGGCCCTGTATAATATCCTGCAAACCATACCAAACAAGGTAAGCCAGAGTTATCCCTGACGGGCTCACCCACGGGGTTTGAACCAGTGACCTTTACAAACGAGTGCCTTAACAGAACATTCATCACCAACAAGCCCCGCCCTGTGGGCTTATGATGGTTCTCTAGATTTAGCAGTTGTGAGTCTATAAGGCTATTAGGTGACTTCAGTTCTGCATAATGGGAGAGAAACAGTGACCAGTGACCTTTACAAACGAGTGCCTTAACAGAACATTCAATCACCAACAAGCCCTGCCCTGTGGGCTTATGATGGTTCTCTAGATTTAGCAGTTGTGAGTCTATAAGGCTATTAGGTGACTTCAGTTCTGCATAATGGGAGAGAAACAGTGCCCCTCGAGTGTTAGACCGTAAGATGGAGAAACAGTATGAGCTATGTTGAGAAGAGTGTTGGTTGATAAAGTTGAAGGAATTCTTGAATTTTTATTTATTTATTTATTTTTAATATTGAGTAAGAGAGATTTAAATTTGGTGTAGACATATTGGAGTGGCATCAACGGCCAAAGACTAGTATGTTTCACATTTAGAAGGACAAAACCTTTTGCAATATATTTAATAATTTTTGTGAACTGTAAGATTATCAATGATGACATTTAGAAAAGATGGCAGAAACTGTTCAAGGTGCAGATTTGAAATATTGCAGATAGGAGAGAAAGATTCTATATGATTCATTTATCAAAAGATATGAGAAAATATTACATAGCATAGTCTCAACGAGGGAGTTGTACAGTGCATGTTACGTAACCCCCAAACAACCGATTACTTACATATGACCTAATTCCCTCAAGTTATCATTTCTTTATACATCATGACTTTATTACAACATATTGTAAAGTTGTGCTGCAAGGGAATATGTTTTTTGGTTTATTTTTGGTTCTCTATGACAGTTAAATATGTTTTTTGCTTCAGTGTTTGTTTACGGGGACTGAAAATTTTGACCAATTTTGACTGTGGTGTGAATGAGTGTCAGACATCAAGGATTTGGAATGCATATTAATGATTGTTGACAAGTTTTTTGATGCTATGGGTGTATCCAAGGAAAGTTTATACACTTGCTTAAAGCTATCCATGTTACTTTATGGTTGTAACTTGTGTCTTTGAGTAATCCCTTTTGCAGCATACATAGCATTCCCCATCGGCTTTGAAATTCTTAGGGTGTTGTCACATCTATTAGGAACTGGTGATACTAGCTGGTTGCTAAAAATGGTCAATACAGATGGAGATAACTCATTTGTCATTTCTGCTTTTTTAAGTATCTTTCTGTGCACTTTTCTTTAGTTTTAATTCATTGCATGAGAAAGAAGATGCAGTTAGAGCTTTGTACAGTTTTACATTTCTGTTCTTCATTCTGACATTTATATATTGCTTTTCAGGATGCCACTGGTATTTTCTGGGACAATGATAGTTTGGCTGCTCTACTGGCCCTTGAGTTGAGAGCTGATCTTCTAATTCTTCTAAGTGATGTGGATGGCCTTTACAGTGGTCCTCCAAGTGATCCTCGCTCAAAACTTATACATACTTACGTAAAGGAGAAACATGACGAGACAATCACATTTGGTGATAAGTCTAGGGTTGGACGGGGTGGAATGACTGCTAAAGTAAAAGCTGCTTGTCATGCTGCTGAAGCTGGCATTCCAGTTGTTATTACCAGGTAAGGTTTCTGTCATCCATTCAAGTAAGGTTTCTGTTATCCTTCTTGAAGCTCCTATTAGGAATTTCTCATGAATTTTTCTTATGCCTTGTTTTTTTTAATATTTTAAGATGGATGCAGAGTCTTCACAACAGAGCTTTAGTGCATGCAAGAACATTACTGGATATTGCTTTTCCAGTTTTCTGTCTTTCAGAATCAGCACTGTTATTGAATGTCTGATGATCAGTTTTGCTATTTTTCTTTCCACTTTCCTACTTAGTGATTCATGCACTAAAGAAATCTATATATTTGAAGCAGAATGATGGCTTAGGTGTTCATGATTATAGCTTGGGCAGGTACTTTTGCATAGGTCCAAGTGTCTAGGTGTGTAGAAGTCGCCCAAAGTCTCCTTAGAACACTTGCTCAAATGTGGGCAAGTTGCTAATGTGACTTAGCCTAAGTATAACTCAGGAAAAACACATAATTATTATGTTGGCTTATTGAACTAAAGTAAACTTAGGAAAAGTAAATTAATTAATTCAGTGATTAAGTTTTAATCTCAGCTCTTGATCTCAAGTGAGGCGAGATCTAATCTTCATGATTTGAGTCTTCTTCCTCCCTGGTACATTCTTCTTTAAATATTGGAAGTTCTTCATCTTCAGAGTCCATCGGGAGGTCCTTTGATTTCTTAAATGCAATGCTTTCATCAAATATCACATCTCAGCTAACTTCTATTCGGTGCCCTTCCTTTATGTAGATCCTATATGCCTTTGAAGTATCAATGTAGTCAATGTTGTAACTTTTTCTGACACCCTTGAAAGTTACAAATTTTTTGAAATCTGTCAGTTTATTCCCTAACACAATTCTGAGACATAAAGGTGCATATACTACTTCTTGGGTTATTTTAATATTGAGTTTTTTTTTTAAATAAATTTAATTTTATAAAATATAAAAATTTATAATTTTTTATAAAATGTTTTTTTATTTTATTTAAAATATATTAATTTTGTGTTAAAATTATTGGGTCCATAAACCCATCTCTAAGTAAGGACTCATGTTACATATGCTTTTCGAAGTCTACAAACCCATCAAAGTCGTCAGCCAAGTCAAAAAGTCAAATTAGATTTGTGTCCCCGCCCCGCACCTCAATCATTAAATTTTTCTAACTTCATGCCTCGAGATATGTTGGAAAATTAAATGAATGGTTATTGATGGATTTCGGAGGGTGGGAGGGGGGGGCGGTGCTTGCCTATTCAACCTTTAACCTACCCCCTCGAAAAGCTGTTTTCACTTTTACCATGTTTTACAGTTGTCAGTTTCTAGTTCATTTCATACCCCTTCTCCTAAACCACTTACTACCTATCCCCACCCCAGGAAACCATTATTCGTATTGATTTAAATTTTATGAAATGTGGCGGGAAAAGGGATAAAGGAAATTTCATATATTTGTGAAATGAGTTTACGGATGGGAGGCTGATTAAAAATGAAACTGAGGTAAACGAGACTGAAGTAAAAGAAGACTACAGGTGTGAAATGAGGTTACAGGTGAATGTAAAAGAAGGTTGAGTAAAAACGAAATTTTACAGAGAAAAAAACATGTTTTTTGCTATGGTATAAAGAGGAGAAATGCACAGGAGATAAATTTGGATAAATATTTATCCAGAAATTTAACAGGAGTAAAAAGGCAGAGTAAAAAAATACTTTACCAACTATGGCAAAACAAGACATGGTTTTCAAAATCCACGGGAAGGAAGTCAGTCAATGGTTTTTATAAATATGTTTATGAATTGTATATATATATATATATATATTCAGGGCAAAACAAGACATGGTTTTTAACATCCATGGGAAGGAAATTAGTCATTGGTTTTTATAAATATGTTTATGAATTTTATTTATTCATAAATATATAAATTCAGGGCAAAAAAAGACATAGATTTCGAAACAAGACATGATTTCAAACAATGGATGGATTTATGGGATGCAATTATTTGAGGAAATATTTTGAGAACTTCATTTATGAAATTCATGAAAATAGATAAATATGAAATTCACAAGTTTAAGAAAAATATTTTCTTCCCAAATATTTTACGACAATGGTGAAGCACTTTAAAAAATGACATAAAATCTTTTGGTCAATTCAAGCATTGGAGATTCAAAGGACACCTAGCAAAAAATATTAGTCAACTAGATTATAGACATGATTTTAGCATTTGAAGGAGGAAGATCAACAATTATTCTTATTCAGATTTAGAGGCAAAGATATCATCATTCAAAGGACACCTAGCAATAGAAGATCAACAAACTGGGATCAAAGTGCAGTTTTCCAGCAGACAGTTTAATCAGCTCAAAAGTTCAAGGCAGAAGACTTGCAAACAACTCCAAGTTTCCAACAAATAAATTAGAGATATTATTTTACTTTTAGTTATTGTTCAAGATTTTCTTCCAGAAATATTGTAACAGTTTAGGAGAGATTTATTCTATATATTGTTTCATTTGTAATGTAAAAGGGTTGGCTTTTGATGCCAAAACCTTGTCACTTTGTAAAGCTTTTATTACATAAATCTCAATTGCAATATTGATCCAGGTGGATGTTGGTGGCTACCCACCTAACCCACTTGGACCCCCACAACTGCCTCTTTCAGTTTTTCAGTTTCCTTAATTGTAGCACAATTTAGTATTTTTAGCAGTTTTTCGGGTCCTGAACTTCCAGAGCCGTTTTGAGGCCCTAAACGACATTTTTCTGGGAAATTTGGGAGCAACATGGGTCCATGGATCGATGTTGCTTTTCCCAAAGTTGTAGTGCTCGGATAGATCTTTCTAACGAGCATTGTACGCGTCAAACGGAGATCAGGTGCCAAAGTTACGACCCCGGGGAATTGATGTACCAGTTTACTCAAAACGGGGCCCACAATTTGGCTTTTCATCTGCTAGGGTTAGGTTTTTGGATGTTTAGGGTTTTCCATTGTTTTTCAACAATAAATAGGCCTTCGAGCCTCATTGTAACACAATTTAGAGGCATGTCGCCACCACATCTCTTCTCAGAGATAAGCTACCATCGCCCTAGCTGGTTTATTTCCATTTCTGTTTGTAAGCATATTTCAGTATTTTACATTAATGAAATGAAGTATTATTTTTGCTGCATCTCAGTATTTATAGTTATCTCTGTAGTTTGTTGCGTTCCTGTTTAAATCTGGATCAGTGGTATCAGAGCGGTTTGTTTTTTCTCTGTTTTTCTTTGCATGTCCCCAACGAGGTCAGGATATAAGGAGTTAGGGCTTGAACTGGTTGAACTTTTGCAAGACCAGCCTCGAAAATCTCGACGGCCTCCCATGGCGGATGAAAAGAAAGATGAGGGGGCAGGAGATCCTATCAAAATCTTGCTGGAAGGAGACCTCGAGCGACAAAGGAACGCGATGATGGACAACTTTGCCCAGATCCTTTAGCGACTACCCAAAGGCGACACATCGGCTTCCAACAGCTACTCTGGAAACGCCACACCCTTTAAGGTACAAGTTAATTTTGAAATCCCCATCTTCGAGGGTCAAATAGACACATGTGCTGTAGATAAGTGGTTAAATATGCTACAAGGGTATTTTTCTGTTCATGACTTTTCCAGTTGGGAAAATATTATTTTCGCTCTTCTCAAAGCAGCTCCCCACGTTAAGGGCTGGTGGTAAACCTACTGGGAGCAGAAGGATGAAAGTACGGGTTCACTATTTTCAGCCGCACCCACTTGGAATTCATTTCGAGATGCCATCAAGGAGCAGTACTGCCCTATCAAAAGCTATGAGGACAAATACATAAAGTGGACCATGTTGCGGTAGGGAAGGGACCAAGATGTGCCGGAGTTCACAAACATTTTTCATACCCTTCGCACACAGTTGGGTATCAAGGATTATGAGCTGCATTTGGTACTCAAATACCGCGACTGCCTACACAGATACATCTAGGAAGAGATGGAGTTCCTTAACATCTCCTTGCTTGGCACGACGTACCGATACGCTGTCAAAATCGAGCAGAAGTTCAAACAAAAGAAGCGAGATTTTGGGTTTGCGAATCCGAAGCAAGGGAAGGCTTCCCCAAATCGCAGAACCAAGGACAAAGCCAAGACAGGGCAACCCAAGACAACCCGTCGAAGCCACAAGAAAAGAACAACACCATGAAGTCCAAGAAGGACACAGAAAAGTGGTGTGAGTTCCATAAGAGCCCCACTCACAACACAGTGAGTGTCAGACCAAAAAGTCGTTGGTGGCCCAGTTGAAGGCTTCCGAATGAGATGCATGTTCTGACTTTGAGCCAGAACCTGACAAGGGGAATGGCAAAGGGAAGCAGATCATTGACGCAGAGCCCAGTGCCACTGTTGCCACCGCCAAGATCTAGAAGAATGAACCCGAAGATCCAGAGGAGGGGGAACGTCTTTTCCACTCACAAATGTGGGTGAAGGGTTCTCCACTACAATTCATTGTTGACAGTGGCAGCCAAAAGAACCTCATTTCAGTAGAGGTCGTGAAGCGGTTGGGCCTACCGACTACACCACACCTGCAGCCGTACAGTACCGAGTGGCTTCACCAAGGACGAGATCTTTGACTCTGCCAGCAGTGTTGCCTTCCCTACAACATCAAGCCCTTCACAAATGAGGTATTGTGTGATGTTGCACCTCTTGATGTTTGTGATGTATTATTAGCCCAACCATACTTGTGGAGGCGACATGCTGTGTATGAGTCAAGGCCTTGTGCTGTGATTATCACTTTGGGTAATTCATTATACAGGATACCGCAGGTAGCCCCACCTACCACCACCTTTTTGATCACTGCTAAGAAAGGCAGCAAGCTCATCTCCCAGACTAGGAAATTCATTTTCTGTTTGGTTCGCTCCCAAAGTAAGGGGAATATAGTCGCCACATCCATGACCTCCGCAAAGGGTTCCTCCACACAACAATAGCAACAAAGGGATACGGTCATGACATAACACATGAACAACTTCTCCTCACCCACAGGGGTACCACACAAGTTTCAAGTGGGCGACAAAGTTTGGTTACATCTGTAGAAAGAATGCTTTACAAGAGCCCATCAGAAGCTCAAACCACTTTGACATGGTCCTTACAGCATTACCAAGGTTGTGGGAAACAATGATTTGGAGCACAACATTCCTCCATTCCTTCGCTTGCACCGAGTGTTCAATGTGGAATGCCCTCGACCATGCTTCCCACCATTACTGGACACGTCAGAGATTGCAGAACAACTCACCAGGGACCAAGTTCAACAGATGGAGGAACTCAACGCAATGGGGACCATTGCTTCCTAAGGGGGGAGGAATGATCCAGGTGGATGTTGGTGGCCACCCACCTATTCCACTTGGACCCCCACAACTATCTCTTTCAGTTTTTCAGTTTCCTTAATTTTAGCACAATTTACTATTTTTAGCAGTTTTTTGGGTCCTGAACTTCCAAAGCCGTTTTGAGGCCCTAAACGACGTTTTTTGGGAAATTTGGGAGCAACACGAGTCCATGACCTATGTTATTCTTCCCAAAGTTGTAGTACTCAGATAGATCTTTCTAACGAGCTATTGTACGCGTCAAACGGAGATCGGGTGCTAAAGTTACGACCCCAGGAAATTGATGTACCAGTTTACCCAAAATGGGGCCCACAATTTGGCGTTCCATCTCCTAGGGTTAGGTTTTTGGATGTTTAGGGTTTTCCATTGTTTCTTAACAATAAATAGGCCTTCGAGCCTCATTGTAACATAGTTCAGAGGCATGTAGCCGCCACATCTCTTCTCAGAGATAAGTTACCATCGTGCTAGCTGGTTTATTTCCATTTCTGTTTGTAAGCATATTTCCGTATTTTATATTAATGAAATGAAGTATTATTTCTGCTGCATCTCAGTATTTATGGTTATCTCTGTAATTTGTTGCGTTCCTGTTTAAATCTGGATCAAGTATTCTAGCTCTAGTTCTTGACAAAAATTGTGTTACCTGTATGTTTTTCTAGTGCTTTCATACCTTATTTTCTGCACATGTTTAAAGTAACATAAGAGATATGGGTAAGAATAGATTGTGTGTCAATCTCTCTGAAATCCCTTGCAAAGTTATAATCATTTAAAGAGATTAATTAACTAGACTGTTTGTCTTGGTTAATTCCTTTACATTTGTTAATTGTTGCATTCTGTCATCTTTTGAATGTGTTTTGTTTGGCTGTAGAAATCTTCTACACACACCCATTCTATTTGGTTGATTAAGTATTCAGTATCATCGCTTAATTATCATGAATTCCCTTATATTCTTTTGTCCAATTCTTTAAAAATCATGTTATTCTGTCAAATTGGATGCTGGTACTTTGACGAAGGACTCTGCAAGAGCGGGATTTATTCGTAAACAGAGATTAGACAATCATTAGCAACCACCCAAAATAAATCATAAATTTGGTCATTGTGCTTCATACCTGTTGTCCAGTGATAGTGAACAACGTTAAACAAAGCCTCGTAACAATTGAGGAATCCCCCTCTGGTTCAAGGGCCAACTTGAACCTAAAGACTGGTCGAGTTGGTTTCTCGGCATAGTTTTGCAGCCAAGAACTGCCTACGAGAAATAAGTAGAACATTTCGTCGTTGCCGTGGAATGAATTGACGAAGAAATTTTTCCCTGGGTCACGATTAGATCTACTCTTTGCTGGTGAACAAAGACTAGATAGTTGATATTGGTTGCATTGCTTTCACCTGGCGACTCTACTTTGTCATATGGCGATTCCACTGGTTTCTGGATTCAGTTGGTTCAAAATGATAAGTGCATCCCTAGCTATGATAATGGCATGCAACTACAAGTTTTTTCTTCTTCATAGCCATGGTAGCATTCAGTAGTGTATTTCTCTTCCTATCTATTGTGATCAGAAAATTCAGAAGCTTACAGAAGATGTGGCTTTCAAATTTTAGTTGTAAGTATCAGTTTTCTATGGAGTTTTTCTCTCATATTGTAAATAGTTTTTACATCTTCAGCTGCATGCAAAGTGATCTGCCAGTTAATCCACTTCCCACTTGGTTACATTGGAAGTTTGATTACACTTAACAGTGCAGATTTTCAGTTCAGTTAGGTAGACGCCGTGTGGGATTGAATTAGTTATTTTCAAATTCAGTGTGCAGTGGATCAATGAGTTTGCAGTTTATGGATTAATGCAGTAGATCAACAATTGTTTTAGCTTGTGTTTCAAGTTTGTAGTATGAAGTTTGGTTTGGTTGAGTACAATGACTTCCAAGGGATTGAAAGGAGTAAACTTATTGTTGATTGACTTATTAACTCCATAGCCCAATGAATTAGGCACTGTTGTGCTTATTTCCAGCTGCAGTGTTAGTTGTTTCACTCCGGCAATTTGTAGTTTTTAGATTTCAGCATGGTTACAATTCACAGTCATAGGTTTTAGTTTGCAGTTGCAGGATATTCAAATAACAAGATTGATTCATGGGGAGTGGTTATAGTTTTACATGATTGCAGATGAATGGTTGATGGTTTTAAAGTATGACTCCATGCCCAACAATCAAGTCAACTAGTCTACTAGTTCTCTGCGTCCCACAGGGGGGAAGCAATCCCCAGTTGGAGCCAATGTTGTAACTTTTTCTGACTCCCTTGAAAGTTACAATTTTTTTGAAATCTGTCAGTTTATTCCCTAACACAATTCTGAGGCATAAAGGTGCATATACTACTTCTTGGGGTTTTTAATATTGAGTTTAATTTTAAATAAATTAAATTTTATAAAAAAATAAAAAAATAAAAATATTAATTTTATGTAAAATTATTGGTTCCATAACCCATCTCTAAGTCAGACTCATGTTACATATGCCTTCGAAGTCTACAAACTCATCAAAGTCGTTAGCCAGGTCAAAATGTCAAATTAGATTTGTGTCCCCACCCCACAATCAATCATTAAATTTTTCTAATCTTCATCCCTCGAGATATGTGAAAAATTAAATGAATGGTTATTGATGGATTTCAGGGGGCTTGCCTATTCAACCTTTAACCAACCCCCCCACTCCAAAAAGTTGTTTTCACTTTTACCATGTTTTACAGCTGTCAGTTTTTAGTTCATTTCAGACCCCCCCCTCTCTCCTAAACCACTTACTACCTATCCCCCCTAGAAAACCATTATTCGTATTGATTTAAATTTTATGAAATGTGGCGGGAAAGGAGATAAAGGAAATTTCATATATTTATGAAATGAGTTTACGGATGGGAGGCTAATTAAAAATGAGATTGAGGTAAACGAGACTGAAGTAAAAGAAGACTTACAGGTGTGAAATGAGGTTACAAGTGAAAGAAAAAGGAGGCTGAGTAAAAACGAAATTTTACATAGAAAAAAAATATGTTTTTTGCTATGGTTGTTTTTGCTCTGTTATAAAAAGGAGAAATGTATGGGACATAAATTTGGATAAATACTTATCCAAAAAAATTATAGGAGTAAAAAGGCAAAGTAAAAAAATACTTTACCAACCATGGCAAACCAAGACATGGTTTTTAAAATCCATGGGAAGGAAATCAATCAATGGTTTTTATAAATATGTTTATGAATTTTATTTATTCATAAATATATAAATTCATGGCAAAACAAGACACGGTTTTTAAAATCCATGGGAAGGAAATCAGTCAATGGTTTTTACAAATATGTTTATGAATTTTATTTATTCATAAATATATAAATTTAGGGCACAACAAGACATAGATTTCAAAACAAGACATGATCTTTTGATGACAAGGAACAATGAGAGCTACATTGCATCCATAAAGAAAGAACTGAGGAAAGGTTTTGACATGACAGATTTGGGCTATGTTCACTACTATCTTGGTATTGAGGTAACTCAACATTCGAACTTTATATTCCTCTCTCAGAAGAAGTATTTTGGAGATTTGTTGAACAAGTTCGACATGGCTAAGTGCAATCCTTTGACTACTCTAATGGAACAAAACTTAAAGCTCACATCTACTAAAGGAAAAGAATTTGAGGATGCAACAAAGTACAGACAACTCGTAGAAAGTCTCAACTACTTGACTACTACCAGACCGGACAATTCATTTGTTGTTGCAATCCTCTCCAGGTTTATGCAAAAGCCTTGTGATGGGCACTGGTCTGCTGCAAAAAAAGTTCTAAAGTACTTGAAGGGAACTCAAGACTTTGGACTTGTTGTCACCTGAAGTGTACACCAAGGGAAACAATGCTTAGGGCAGGGGCTGTCACTTTGATCTCTGCCCACTCCGTTCTAGCTATCTCCTAGGCAAGCTAAGGGGGGTAGTCCCTAAATGTGAGAGGTGAAGGATGAGGGGAAACTTGTTTGGAACCAACAAGTTCTAGGAGATACGCTTAGTTATCTTATGAACTTGATTATAATTAATATGCAAATGTGATTAATGAGCAATGCGGTTATTAAAGATAGATTTAGTTAATTCAGTAAGACACTTAATGAGATAAATAGATGATAGACTAGTGCCTTATAAACAATGCTCAAGACATATTATAACACTTGCACAAGGATATTTCAAGCTATAAGATAAGTAATATTGCAAGACTAACTCTAGTACAAGAAACCAAGAGATTATAAGCAATTAAAATTATTAGCAATAAGACTTAAGGTAAAACTTGCAAGAAAGAAAGCTTGTACTTGAAGTAAAGATGCTTAGTTTATGATATGACAAGCAAAAGACAATAAACATTAAATTGAGTACAAGAATATAAGGAAAAGCTTGCAAGGAAATAGTTAGCCCACAATTCTAATTACAAATAACCAATTGAAAGGGAAAGTTAGATGAATGAATGCAAGAGTAATGAGATGCAATTAAAATAATATCCTTTGAAGAGAGAAATGCTAATCCGCTTATGATGAAAAGTACCTTGAGCCCAAAATCACAAGATCAATGAAGCATGTGAAGTTAATGAAACAAAGCATTTAAGGAGAATGTGAATTAGAGAAATAACACAAGTGCTCTTAATTAGGAATTTTCTCTTTTGTGAAACAAAGCATAAGAATTTATTTAAGTGATGAGAGATATAAGCAACTTCAATAGAACTTAGATCTATTAGCCAAATAACTGCTATTTCAATATAAACCAAAGCTATTTAGACCAATAGATGATAATCAAGTGAAGTGCTTAGGCAATGCAAGTTAGAAACAAAATAGCCAGATGCCAGTAAGATTAACAATGAAACCGGATCTAAATGGTTAGTTAGCTACTCTAACAAATGCAAGCAAATTAAGGAGTTAGGAAGTTAGCATAACTCAAGACTCCTCCTAGAAGAGGAGACAAGATACCATGGGAAATAATCCCAAGCTCCCCTAAAAAAAGAATGATTTTATTAAAGTTACAAATAAAACCCCCTTTCTGAGAAATGAGAGGGCTTTAATAATCTTAAGGATTTTCAAATGGAATTTTAATATCCTTCCCCAAAATACCTATTAGAGAAAAAACTTTATAATAATTTTACAATTCTAACAATAGACTTTCTCCCAAAAAATAACTTTCCCCCAGTGCAAAAAATAATTTGACGGCTAAAATCAAGGAAAAGTATATGCTAGGGATTAAGCGTAATAAACTTTTTGGATGGAAAAGTTTTAAATCCTAAAAGCCCAAGCTTAATCAATTCTCTTTTATAAAATTAATTTGCTTTTCCAAAAAACATCTTTTAAGTCAAGAATTTGATGAAACCCCTACTAAAACAAAGATTAGATCTTTTCAAAAATGACAAGGGTTAGATAATAAATCAGTAGCAAGAAAGAAGCCCAAAAGGCTTGCAACCTTCTTAAAAAAAATTAAATAAACTTTTATGACCTTCAAAGAAATTGAGCTATGCAAAAATGGCCTGCGACCCTAAGCAAATTTATTTGAGCCACACAAAGTTAAATCTTGTAATGCAAAAGGCTAGAATAAGCTTTCCAAGGTTAACGACTTCCAAAAATTAATGAAAACTATAAGACTCTAGCCGTGCAAGGAAAAGAGTGTTTGAAAATTAAAAATTCAATCTTCCTCTTGATCCACCTTCAAATAAGTTGTTAGCGAAATCTTCACTCAAGCCTTCAAATATGCAAACACAAATGTGGGAAAAAATGCATATATATAGATATACAATATGAATGAAAAATATATACAAAATAAATAAAACTATGCACAAGAATTTATTTACAAATTTACAAAAGCTAGATCAATGGAATATGAGTACAACTCGGTTCCATGATCAACGAATAACAACTCTAAATAGTAAATATTATTTAAGCAAAATGATTTGAAAAGAGATAGATAAAATTTTCCTCTAGCTAAAGACTAGAAACCTTGCAACAAATTCGTCAAATAAATCCTTCAAGTGAAATAAAGTGGATTCTCCTAGTTCCTCACCCATGAGTTGGTTAACTTAAGCAAAAGCATCCCCTCATGCTTGAGATCTGAAACAATTAGATGTTTTCTACACAACTTAGAAAATTTTTGTTAGCTTCAGATGAGACATGAAAAATATAATGGAAAAAAAATTCTAGCAACTTAAACAAAAGCACACTAGCCACTTGCAATCCTAAAATATTTTCTAGATCTAATTACCATTGTAAGATAGCTATACACTAGTAATTCTATGTAAGCAAATGAAGTAACAAATAAAATCACCAGTAGAAAATTAAGCTCAATAAATCAATACCATATCCATAAGAGAAGAGTCACAATATTTCACCCCAAAGACTTGGGTTTTATTATTTCAAAATAGAGAAGGTTTCAAGCCCAAAAAGCCAGAGCACAACATCAAGAGATGTTACAATGAGGAGCATATGCTTCCTTATAGAAAAAATGAGAGCTCTAGAGACTCTTCCATGTGAATAACGACTAGTTCCATGAAGGTGCACAAATTTGACTTGATCTTGGCTGATTAAATGCTTGATCCATGTCAAAATAATCTCCGCCGTTGATTGCTTAAGAAAAAATTCGAATTCCTTAATGATGCCTTTTTTCTTGGTCCAAAAAATTATATCTATTTATTTATTTTTATTTTTATTTATTTTATTTATTATTATTATTTATTTTTGTTTCTTTTCTGAATTTTTCTCCTCGAAAAATCCCCATTCTCTTAACCAACTTGGAACATAAATTCTATTTTCATTAAAAAATCGATTTTTATGGGAATTAATTCCTTTCTTCTAGGCCAAAAATATTTTCTTGCTTGATTTGTGGAGTTTCCCTTCTTGGAAAATGCACATTCCCTTTTTTAATATTTTTCACTTGGAGAGAACTTATTTTTCTCTCATTTTTATTTTCTGACCAATTTCCGGCTAATTATTTAACCACTTTTTTGTTGGAAAACCAAAAATAAAATTAATTTTTTGGCTTAGTATTTTAATTTATTTTGGCCAAAAAAAATTAATTAATTGATACCAAAGGGGATTAATAAATTTTCCAACCTTAAGTATTTAAGCCAATATGTTTAAATATGAGGGACATGCACCAAAATACTTTTACATCAAGATATTACAATTTTAACCCTCAAAGGGAAAAACACCTTTAGACATCGACCCTTAATAATTTACCCAATTCTGCGACACAATATGATCTAGTATATCAAGTGATTTGTAATAAAATAATTTAGCCAATTAGCTTAGATTATTCCCAAATCACTTTTACAAAAGACTCGACTAGAACAATAGGACTTACCTAAGATCTTGACGATAAATTCCATCCCAACTTTGGGGTGAGGCTAGAGGGAAAAACTCTGCCGATCATTCGTGTTTAGAAACACAGCTGAATCAATGAGACGAAATACTTCCTAGGATGAAAATCATCGCCAAAATAATAGGCTTACCTAGGTTGTTACATACATGTATGGTCTTACTAGGATCATTTACATTACAAACATTGCAGAATGGGTTTACAACTTTGATAAACTGATCACTGATGATGATGAATGCTGGATATTTGACTGCTCAAACATGATGGAATTCCTTTGCAAAAATGTGTACCGCTATAGTGTAGTTGACATAGAGTGGTCAACAAGACTCAAGTATACATAGGTTCAGATTTCGATGGAGATAAAGAATTTGGAGTATCTATTTCAGGCTAAGTCACCTAACACGGGGATTCGGGATTCATAGGTTACGGGGATTCGAGTGTTGGATTCGGATACGTTGACCCCTCGGAACAGGTCACGTAGGATTTGTTATATATTATTTTATTAAATATATATATATATATATATATATTTTTATATTTAAAATATATATTAAAATTAGATATTTCTTACACAAATTCTCATTAATGATACAAATTCATTGATTTCAAACATAGATCTTCATCTAGATGCTAGTTTAATTGTTTACAAAGTAAGTTAGTAACATTATAGCATGCGTACCCGGATGCAGGTGAATTAAATGTTAATTTATGGAATTAATGAATGGTGTAACCGCTAGGTACTGCGAGCTGCAGATTAGCGCTATTCTCCATGAGCAAATCTGGCTCAAGTAGGTTCACCTAAGGCGAGGGCGATTCGGCCTGAAATTTGTATTAAGTGCTCACTCCGTCCGAGGCGAGGCTCTTGCTGGTATAATCATGGCGATTTTGGCTCTCCATCCCATTGTTTGCTTCCCGTCTTCTTGCCTTTGGCCTTTTCTTGCTGCATGTCTCTGCAGCAGGTCAGTTTCAGCTATCAGGGGATCGCTCTCGGGTGCTCTTGTTGTTGGACTTGCGATTCCCTCCTTTCATTCTTAGGCCTGTTCTTTAATCTTGGCACGGATTCTCGTTGTGCTATCTCGTCTCCACTCCATTGATGCCTGTTTTTCTGAGCTTCCCCTCCGTTACCTCATCATGGTCCGTCAACGCATGAGAAGCCGCCATGGAGGGAGCCGTGGTGGTCGTGGGCTCTCCCAATCTGTTCGCTCTGTTGATCTACCCCCGCCTCCTGCTGCTCAGCCCTCATCACAAGCGAATTCGCCTCCTCTCAGCCCTTCCCGCAGGCATTTCCCGCACAATGCTTTTCAGACTACTCATTTTAAGTTTCAGAGCAGCCTAAACAAGCCCATTATCACGACCAATATTACTATTATCTTTTCTGAAGAAGAGGCTCCGCCTCAAACTACAGCGTACTCTCTGGCTGAGCTTTCTTACGGTGGTCACAGAGTGGCGGGCAGCCAAGGCAGTGAGCAGAATTTGGTAGATGAAGGCCAAGAGGAAGGGCGTAGTGAGCAGAATGACGAGGGTGGTGCTCCTGGTGATACTCAGCCACCAGGTGGCATCTCTCAGGGAGCCTATGTCTCGATGGCCATTGCAAGCAGTTCCAGCGACACCCGTCCCTCGTTGGTTCTTCCAGGCGGCAGTGAGGATGATAACATGGCAAGGAATGATGAAATGTGGCATGGCAACGCATGCCCGGTTGTGGAGGAGCCTCCGAATCAGGACGTGGTAATGTGATGCCACCTGGGCCCTTTCGTGCCTTCAATGTTTTCTTTCTTATGGTTCGTATGGTTAAGCTCAGGCGGTTTTGGGT
This sequence comes from Pinus taeda, assembly GCA_000404065.3. Taxonomy (NCBI): domain Eukaryota; kingdom Viridiplantae; phylum Streptophyta; class Pinopsida; order Pinales; family Pinaceae; genus Pinus; species Pinus taeda. The sequence goes on along the minus strand of APFE031727563.1, from coordinate 17,502 downwards.
TAGCAGCTCTGGTTTTGCCTCTGTATTTTGGTAGCTTCGTTCTTTTTCTTGGTGGGGCGGCAGTCTGTAGCTCTTTTGCAGTTTTGGCCAACGTCTCTGTCTCTTATTTCTGGTCTCGACAATTTCATAGGGGGTTATCCCATCTCATCATCATGATCTTTTTGTTAAATTCTGGTTCCTATGTTTGGCTCTTTGCTTACTGTAACTGGTTCTCCCTTACTTGGGACAGTTTTGCTGTGTTGAATGCTCTCAGATGCTCTTGCCTGAGGCTTCAACCTCCTTGTAACATTATTTTGCTTTTCCTTTAATAGAAAGTCTTTACAGAGAAAAAAAAAACATTATAGCATGCATAGTACATACAAAATTCAAATATCTGCATAAACCCTCACAAACCTCATAAACCCTCATAAACCCTCACAAACCTCATAAACCCTCACTCATAAACCCTCCCTCATAAACCTCATAAACCCTCACTTTTTTGGGATTCGAATCCCAAAATCGAGACACGAAGTGTCCTAACACGACTGGGATTTGATGGTGTCCTGTTAGGAGACGTGGTGTTCCATTTTAGGATTTGAATTCCCATCGAATCGTGTCGGATTTGTGGGATTCAGACACGTGGCCTGTTTTGGATGAATCTGGTTTCATAGACTTCAAGTTATGTTATGAGTCTTGGATTAGGAGCTGTCTCTTGGAGGTCATGCAAATAATCAGTTCCAGCAGATTCCGCAATTGAGGCAAAATATGTGGCAACAACCCTTGTTTTGAAAACCAGTTGGCTTGGAACTGACTTGGCCAAATTGGTCCGAGATGATGCCCAAAAAACTAACTCGACCATGGAAATGGTTCGGCTGGTCGGGTTAATACCGAGCCGACAATAACTCGATCGAGTTAGTGGCCCACAAAACCCATAAACTACGATTTAAGAAAAAATTTTTTTTTGGGGGACTCCAAACCAGTTTTTAGTTTGCCTTTTTGTTTTTTGGGTCCATTCTCCTCTCCTAAGCCCTATTTAACCTACCCAACCCCTCTCATTCTCTCATAGCCATCTCATGCATTTGAGTGAGAATTTCAGTGAGAGTTTGTGAGGAGTTGTTGAGTTTGTTTTTGGAGCAGCAGTGAGGAGTCTTGGGCAAGCATTGTAGCTGGAGTGAGGAGCTTCTTGGGCAGCCATTTGGAGCAACATTTGCCATTGAGGAGTTGGTTTCTTGGAGCAAGCTTGAGGAGGTAGTTTGTGCTTGGAGGTATTTTTTTTCACTTGTAAAAATCTGTTTTTGCTTATTAAATTTTATGTGCAAATCTGGAAATACTAGAGTGTTTTTTGTGGAAGAAATGAACATTGAATCAATGTTTTTTTGTTTTGTTTTCATTTTCAGATTTTTTGCTTTCATTTCCAAGTCAAAAAATGGCACCTAGAGTGAAAGATGCTGCTTGGGCATATGTTGAAATGGTTGATAGTCAAATGCATTGCAAATTTTGCCATAGGAAAATTAAGGAAGGTCCTGGGGGCATTAATAGGTTGAAACAACACTTGGTGGGGATTAGAAGCCAAATTACTCCATGTACCTCACCAGAAATTGGGGAGATTAGGGAAGAAGATTTGTTAGCCAGCTTTGAGAAGTTTAAAGAAGATAAGTCTAGGCAAAAAGAGTTAGAGGCTGAAATTGGGAGGAAGAGGAATATACAAAAAATGTTGGCGACCAAACTCCATTTTGATTTTGAGGGTTCTTCCTCTATCCCTTGTATTGATGCATCCAACCCCTTCCGATATGTTCCTCCCTCTTTTGAGTCTATTCAAGAAAAGGGAAAGGGTAAAATGAAAAAGGATGATGTGAATATCAAAAGTTATTTCACTCCCTCCTCTCCATTAGATGCACATGGTCCTCAAGCTAGTAGAAGTCATATGTTGCCCACTTTAGATGACCATTGGAAGAAAGAATTGAGGGAGATTGCTTGTGATTACATAGCTAGATGGTGGTATGATGCTGATATCCCCTTCAATGCTTCCCGTTCAACATATTATGAGCGTATGTTTGATGCCATACATGCTGCTGGAAAAGGCTTCAAAGGCCCTACCATGCATGAGCTAAGGGGGTATCGTTTGCAAAAATAAATTTTCTCCATTAATGAGTATTTGAAAGATTTCAAGGACTTACGGGCAAGAACAGGATGTACCATCACGTCAGATGGATGGACTGATTAAAGAAACCGTACCATCATAAACTTTCTTATCTTTTGCCCACACGGGTGACGGAACCATGTTTCTAAAATCAGTTGATGCATTTGATAAGGTAAAAGATGGGCAATTGTTGTTTCAGCTATTGGATGAGGTTGTTGAGGAGTCGGGGGTGGCTAATATTGTCCAAGTCATCATAGATAATGTCTCTAACTATGTTCTTGCTGGTAAACTGTTAGAGGAAAAACACAGGACCATTTTTTCCCATGTGCTGCACATTGCATAGACCTCATGCTTGAGGATATTGGCAAATTAGATTGGGTCAAATACATTGTGCCAAAAGCATAACAAAATTTATCTACAATCATTCATGGATTTTGAGCCTGATGAGGAAACACACAGGGGGCAGGGATATTATTAGGCCTACCATCACTAGATTTGCTAGTCATTTTTTATATTGCAATCTATGCTTTCACAACATAGAAACTTGCAAAATATTTTTTCCAGTGAAGAATGGAGTCAAAGCTAGTGGTCTCACACACTGGAAGGCAAAGAATTGAAAAAGAAAGTTAATGTAGAAATATTTTGGAGAAAGGCAGCAGAGATTGTGAAGCTTGCTGAGCCACTGGTTAAGGTGTTGCGGTTGGTGGATGGGGAAATATTGGCTATGGGCTTCATTTATGAGGTTATGGATCAAGCGAAGGAGCAAATAAAGAGGGCATACAAGGATAAAGTGGCTAAGTATGGGCCCATTTGGGCAATCATTGATGAAAGATGGAACAATCAACTCCATCTCCCTATACATGTAGTTGGGTATTTTTTGAACCCACGGTATCATTATAAAGCTAAGGCGACAGGAGCTTTGGGGGGGGGGGGGGGGGGGGTTAGAGATGGATTGATTGACTACATTGATTGCATGATCCCATTGGAGTGTGATTAGCTGGAGATACACCGATAGGTCACAACCTTCAGCACTGCCTCAGGCACCTTTGGGAAGAACCTAGCAAAGATTGCAAGGGAAGCAGATGAGCCAAGTAAACAAAAATTTCAATTTTCAAATTCTTAATACTTATTTTGTTAAATCGTTTATAATTTGAAAGTTGGATATAATTTGTAATTTTGTTGAGCTAACTCATTACACTCCTATGTTTTTTGCAACACAATGGTGGGAGGCTTTTGGTAGCCATTGTCCTAAATTGCAGAAGTTTGCAATTCGTATTTTGAGTCAACCTTGCAGTGCTAGTAGGTGTGACCACAATTGGTTTGTCTTTGAGAGGATTCACACAAATACGAGAAACTGTTTGGATAAAAAACGGTTAAATGTGTTGACCTAGATTGTCATTGATGTCAATATGGCAATATTCTGGATGATTCAACAATGATGGGAAGCCACCGGACAGTGGAAACCATCGGAAGAGCTCATTGGAAGCTTAGAACAGGAGCAGTCAAAGAAAAGCCAGAGGAAGAAGTTCAATGGAAGAAACAAAGAAGAACACGTAGCGGAGAAGCATAAACAACGGTATTGAAAGCCACAGGAAATCCAAGTAAGTGTAAGAGCGAGAGATTGAGGAGGAGCCATATCGGGATCCAAAGAAGTCAACGGAGGAGCCAAAAGAGCGAAGGAGTATAAAATATAGGCAGAAATCAAGAATACGGATGAAGAGTGAATGCACGTGGTTATATTCCAAAAAGCAGGTTTGAAATAGTGTAGTGGTTTTCAGGCGGACTCAAGGCTGTAAGTGGTATTTAGGGCTGATCACTCAATACCATTCATCGACTGATGCGTGGCAGGAGAAGGAGAGAGGAAACCGCCTTATCGGGCGGGTAATCCTCATGCATGTAGCTCACCCGATACCATTGTCGAGCGTTGGATCAAATGCATTTTGATCTACGGTGGAAGATCATCGAGCAGCTTTGTTGGTCGGGTGTAATATCAACTGTCGGATGGGATGTTAAGATCTACGGTGGAGGATTGATCCAAAAAAGGCAAACATCGGAAAATGTGCAGACCCGACGATATATATATGTCCGGGTGTATAAATAGTTGAAGTTCGGCTAAGTGTTTCGGAGCGGGGTTTTCAGTGTATTTCATATGTATCCTTGTATTTTGGCTTTAAGCCTTGCCACATTAAAATATGTGATTGCGATATATATATATATATATATATATATATATATATATATGGACCCACGGGACCATTACAATATGATGTATTGTTATATCGCATCCGCCTATCAGAAATCTCATAACGCAAGTTATAAAGGACTGTCACCCTCGAACCACCAATTGCGATACATATGCGGACCCGTTGCGACGTTATAACATGCCCTATTGTAATATCGCGTCCGTCGCAATATCGCAAGCCTTGTTGAAGTTTTTGCTACATTAAAATCCGCCGATTGCGATATAATTGCGGACTCGACTACACCATTATAGCATGGCTAAATCAAATGTCACATCTGAGGTAATCGCAATGTTCAAAGGAATGTCGATCTGGTGATTGCGATAAGGGTATGGACCCGACAGACTTATTAATAACTGTTTAATATCATATCGCATCCGCTCCGGTCGGCAATTGGGAATCGACTATGTTATGTGCGAACCTTCGGAAGCGGCGATTGCGATAAAAGGATGACGTGGCATGTGGGACCTTTTATATGGCTATAGTTTCTCTTATATGGTTTCCGTGAACAATTTATGTATATTGTATGAATATTAAAAAAGGACCTCTCTAATACTTTTTAATATGCAACACTATTGTAATTTGGCCTCTCTTCCACATTAACGTGTCCTGTGTGTATTGATGGATTTGAAGAGACAAAAGAAGCCGAAGAGTGAGCGCAGAGGACGCTGAAAGATCAGGTGAGCGTTGAGGAAGCATAAGAGCCAACGGAGAAAGGAAGACAAAGGTCAGAGGGATCAGGAATATAAAATAGAGAACAAGGAAAGTTTTGGGTGGCTGGCGAACTATAAGAAAGTAAAGGAAGCCGAAGTTCTGGCATAAGTGGAAGGAACAGGAGGACAAAAGTAAGTCATAGGCCCAGTAGGGTTGGGAGCAGAGAATTACAACCAAACAGATCCAAATGGTTTACAGTAGAGGGTTAGAGCCCTTGAGGTTGGTGCCTCAGAACTGAAAGGGTTAGTGTCCTTGGGAGTTGGTGCTCCTAAATTCAAGGTTGGTGCCCCTAAATTCAAGGTTGGTGCCTTGACAAGACAAAGTTGGTGCTCTGGAGGTTGGAGCCTCACAAAGAGTCCGAGTTGGTGCTTGGCAACTGATTCCATATATATATATATATCTTATTTGATTTATTGCAAATATCACATTAATAAAAGCATCTATTCCTGTTATCTACTTCTATGTTCCAAATATAAATGTTTTTAACTGATATACGTAATAATTGAAAAGAAATATTGATTCACCCCCCCTCTTAGTATTTCCAACAAAATGATCTAGTATATGTCCAATACAACCTCCGGCTTAGGCAGAACCAATTGCTGAACAAAAGACCTGATTCAGATCTCATTGTGTTGGAAGACATTGATCCAACATCAGATTGGGTAGTGGAGAGTCATCCAATAGAGTTTGCTTCTGATGAGGATATTGACTATGATTTACAGACGATAGCATCACTCGAACATAATGTTCAGTTGAATGCAGATCCTGATCCACTTGTACCAGCCTCAGCCTCAGAGCCAACAAGTCCTCCAGTTGCAGGCGCTTCCTCTGCTCAGCCACGACAAAAGCGCATCTTGTCTATCTTAGCTTGCCGCTGTTGCACAGCCTGCTAGTGCTACCACTTCTACAGTTGCAGTTGGAGATGATGATGAGGAAGAGCCATGGGGCCCCCTGTCTGACTCTGATGATGATCTAGAGATTGATCCTCTGGCAGTAGCTAGTAGTACTGGTCAAAATTTACTTTTGTTGTAGAGGTCATTTCTAGCCTCCTTGGTTATGTGTTTTTGTTTTGATCTCTATATCATGATCATGTATGTATTGGACACTGACAGTGCAGTGGGTGCCATTTTGATATAATGGATATATTCATGAGCCTACTTTGATCATATGTTGTCTTCTATCTATATTCTAATGTTGTGTGTTTGGAAACATGAATGAAAATCTTTAAAATGATGTTTTTTTATAAAAAGAAATAAATATTTAATGTATTTTTACAACGATCGAGTCATTGAAATCAAGCCGACCAAGTAGATACCGAGTCGGAGTCGGAGTCCGAGTCGACCCTCGCCCGAGTCGGAGTTTTAAAACATTGGCAACAACTGAAGCAACAAAGGAAATTGTGTTTCTCAAGAAAATTCTAGAAGATTTGCAAGAGAAAGAAGTGCATTCAACTCCTCTTTTGATTGATAACACTTCTGCAATAAAGTTGGCCAAAAACTCAAAGTTCGATGATTGAACAAAGCACATCAATACAAAATACCATCTGATTCGACATCATGTTGAGGCCAAAACAATCCGGCTACGACATTGTTCCACAAATGAGCAGATTGCAGACATCTTCACCGAAGCGCTTGGAAGGGGAAAGTTTGAAAGATTCAGAATGATGCTTGGACTCACCAACATCCCTTTAGATTAAGGGGGGAATGTTGAACACCAAATCTTTGGGATTAGGAATCCTATGTAAATATTGTAAATAGAAAAATAAGAGAAGTTGGAAGACGAAGAGACATTGGGAGATGAAACCCAATAGTCTCCCTCTCTTTGTATATAGTCGTATTCTATCTTAATGAAAAATCATCAATTCCTTAGTGGAGTTACTCCTGGCCTGACATTATCAATTGATGCAAGGTGATTTAATATTTTTGGAAAGTCATACTTCAGACTTTCTATTTTTAGAAATTCATCCCTGAGCTGCCAAATTTTCAACATGACTTATTTACATTTCTTCATAACACAGCTTCAGTTATCTGATTTTCCATTTTAGGGAAAGCCAAAAGAATTTCTGAATTATTGTTCTTGTCTTTTATGATTTTTCACCTCTTGGATGGCTTAAATCTCTTTGTAAGCATCAAAACTTTCAGTTCTGGAAATTCAACATTTGTTTTAAATAGCTTTTATCCATAACATCAATTCTTTGTCTAATTGAGTGCTCAATTATTATGTCATTTTCCACTGGAGGAATAATTTTCAATTTGTTTCTGAAAGGAAACCTATCTCTTCCATTTCCAGCTTTTGCAGAATGTTTCCAGAATTGCATTAGGAATTATTATATGAGATTGCTTTTGCTGTTGGTCATTTTATCCTTTGCTTGAGAAGCATAATAGAGGAACTCATATATTTTATATGTTCAAAAGTGGGTTTTCTGCTGATGGAGCTTTGAGAGTGCTGCAAGGGGAGCGTTTAGGCACTCTTTTCCATAAGGATGCACATTTGTGGTTTTCAGTCAAAGAATACAGTGCCCGGCAGATGGCAGTTAGTGCGAGAGATGCTAGTCGCCACTTGCAGGTTATATCATGAAACCTTTAGTAGTGAACCTTGTTCATTGTTGTGGGATATGCCAGGTCAACATAGATCATGATCTGATTGGAAAGGGCATGTTAAAATTTAGAACTTACAATGTTGTATTGTTTACTCCTACAAGAGCAACTGAATTATCACCTGCTTAGGTTAGAAACATGTACATTTTCAAACTCAAATGAGTATCTACTCAGTGCAGGTTCTTTCTTCCTCTGATCGGAGGAAGATTCTACTAGATGTGGCAGATGCTCTGGAAGCCAATGAAGAGCTAATCAGGAGAGAGAATGAATCTGATGTTTGTGTTGCAAAAGAAACAAGAATTGCAGATGCCCTGGTTTCTCGATTAACTCTAAAACCTGGAAAGGTTAGCCAATTATCTTTATTTCTGGTTGGTGATAAACTTGGGAAGGCCTACAGAATAATGACATTTCCTTATCATCACTTATTGTGTATCAAGCCATTAACATTTTTTAACAAAAGTTGTAATCAGATTTGTCATTCTTTTACCATAAAGATGGAGTTTACTGTTATGTCCCATTTTGTGGTGGTTGTGATATCTTTGCTTCTAGCATGACTTTATACCCTTTGCAAGAAATCTTACTTGCACTCATCTTGTTTTTAACAGATTGCAGGATTGGCAAAGTCAGTCAGAGTTCTTGCAGACATGAATGACCCAATTGGTGAAGTGCTGAAAAGGACAGAGGTATTCTCTCAAATTTTTAAATTATCTTGTAGTTGTCTAACTTATGGTCAAATAGTATTTGTAATAGAATTTGGACTTCCATATTTACAGATAGTGTGTTTGGTAGAGTATATGTATTTATATATTTTAATAATTTATCTTTTTATATGCAACTATTAATCCCAACCATCAGCCCCTTGGTGAGAGTGAGATTGCTGGTACTTTGCCAGCCCCAATCAACAATCAGCTCATGAAGAGTGAATGTGTTACAAGTGGGATTGAACTCTGGTGGAGAGGATAGCATCTTTTCTTAATCACCTGAGCTAGACCTAATTGGCATGTTTGTTAGAATCTTATCTCTTATGTGGAAACTAATTTCATTGTTTTGGGGAATGCTGGTCTGGTGTGCCGCAATACTGAATGCATGTTAAATTTCAGTTTATGGTAGGCAGATCTGCACTAAACAGCTAGAAAACTGAACCTCAAACCCCTATCAAAACAGTAGAATCTAATTCTAGATATACATACACGAAGAAGTTGAAAATATGAGTGACAAGCTACAAGAAAGCTGAGGACAGCATACTGTTATGTACTAATCTGCATAAACTGAGGTTTGCAAATGATAACAGGGAACAGAACCTTGCAGTACTCCATCACACGTATCCTTCAATTAACTCAGAACAAAAAAATGTATCAATTTTGTAATGAACCAAATGGGCTCATCAAATGAATATCCAAAATAAATAGGATAAAGTAATGAAATCCATGTAGGCTGTAACACATGCATTTGTAATTGCACACTAGGAGTGATACTTTACAAGAGCACTCATGATGGAATAAATGTCATTCACTGATCACGAGGGTGAAGGGTTGTGTCCATTGGGTTATTAACTTATTTAATTATCATTATCGTCATTATTGTTAATATTAAATTTAATGCTATTTATATTTTTTATTTATGCTACATTGCCTCCCCACTGGAATAAATAGTTATTACGAGATTGACCGAGTATTATTGAGCAATAATTGATTGATACCAATTTGATGATATTACAATGAGCCTCACAATGGTATACTTTTATGCATTGACTGATCACAAGGGGAAGAAGTTGTGTTGCCTTTGACCTTTCGTTAATGTAATGATTATATTTATCGTTATAGTAATATTTTTAGTATTATTCTGTTTATCACATTGCCACATCCTTAAAGAATACTTTGTCCTCAAAGCATAGTGTTACCCCTAATTTTGCATGAGGCCTGTACTAGTGAATATTTTCATGACCCTTCTCATTTTCATCCCAAAGATCTTTGAATGGCTTGGGTTTGTTGGTCCTTGGTTCCTTGGATTCTTGATGACACGGATGATGATATGCTAGAGGCTTTATAGTGTTTTGCTTGGAATACTTGCTTATCATGGGAGAGATAACTTTGCACTTGTTGAACACACACACACCAAATAACATACTAGTTTGGATAAATAGTACAATGCATATTATTCACAAAACATAGGAGAGATAATTTTGCACTTGTTGAATACACACACCAAATAACATACTAGTTTGGATAAATAGTGCAATGCATATCATTCACAAAACATACATATATATACATTTTGTGTAACCCTTGGTTTCATATACCAAGAGGTCTCTTGGACTTCTCATGATTGTTGGCCTTTACTTGAGGCTTTTTGCCTTCCACTCAAGTGAATGTGCCAAGTTCGCATAAACCTAAGGATTATGTTTCCAACATTCCCTCAAGTAGAGAATTGAAAAACAAAGGTGGATAACTTCCGATGGTTGGATGTGCTCTCTGAAATAGTGGTTTAAGGAATACCACAAACCAAATGATGTAGCAGAACCCGAAGTATTCTACCAATGGTGGTGGTAGTTTAAGGCTAATAACTAACTCTGGAACTTGGCTTGAAGTAGTTCCTTGAACAATTCCAAATTTGGCTAGAAGCTGAAATCTTTTGCAAAGTGGAAGTGCTCCTTGATGATGGTTTGAAGATGACCACAAACAGATGAAGTGGGTAGCAGAAATCGAATTCTTCTGCCGAGGGTGGTTTGAGGCTGACTATCAATCAAATCATGCTCATGGAACATGAGTCTATTGTTGGCTACAATTTCGACACTGGCTTTCGCTGACTCTACCTCCAGGCTTTGGCAGCTAGCTCTGGTTTAGGCCGTGGCTCAGGCTTGCTTGATAGATCTTCGAAGCTAGTAGCTGACCGTCAGTTCTCCCCTGTTGGATACAAGGTGAGAAGATGCAGATATATCCATTGCAAGACGTGTCAATACTTGAAAATGAACCCCGAGGTATCACTGCTATATCTTCTTAACTATTGAGGACCATTGCCAAGAAGCGATCCATCCAAGGTGAATCTTTATTTTGCAGGAGACTTGTGTGTGGAACTTCTATTTGAATAGTGAGTGTGTTTTCCGCAATGCTCACAAGGGTGAAGATCAAAACACTTATCTTTCACCTGGTCAACCAGATCACAATGTTGACATTTGATAATTTGAAGTGACTGTGGAAGAGGAGTAGGATGTGAAGAAGGTGAAGATGAACTATCTTGAAGGAACCCAACGCTTCGAAAATATATTGGTTTGGAATAGTTTGGAATGTGAAAGGACACATCCTTTTCATATCTGAGACCAGTTCTGTTCTTGTTGTTGATAAGTTCTTCCCAAGGTCTGATGATGGGTTTGGGAAGTGCAAGTTGAGCTTTTGCATCTTCATTTGGATCTGTTCCCAAAGTTGCATCACTGATATAACTAACTGTTGGAAGCTGACAGGAATCAATCTCAAATAGAGAATTGTTTTGAACAAAAACCAGTTCAAAAATGTTGACTCCTTTGTTGTGGATCATCTCGCTAGAGCTGTGATTCAAGTTGGAGAAACTCAAGTTTCTCCTATGCATATTGTAAACAGGTTCTAATATGAGTGAGAATGGCTTTGTTGATTTTGACTATATCATGAACAATAGAGTGTATCAGTGTATTTAGTAATTCTAATACTTTATTAATTTTGGTCATTTCTCAGCATCTCAAGTAAATTAAGAGTGTTGGCTTCAACTGAAAATGCACCCGTTTACAATGCAAATTCAACTTAATTTCGAAAAAGTACAACTTGCTCCATAAGATTGACTTCACAAAAACCTTCAATTCTGAAATTTTTACAAGCAAATTAGATTTTGAATCTACTTCCAACTATGGAATACCCAATGGATGAGAACTAAAATTATGGAAGACCCAACTTAGAAAAGAATTAGATACTAATTAGGGCTCCCAACATATTAAGAAGAGAAGAACCTAAGCGTTATAGACCCCAAAAAAGCTAACAAGCTTCCAATTGCAATCTCAACTATTATATGAAATTACTACGAAACCATGCAATAAACTTTACAAAGCTATTGATCTTTATCTTACCAACAAATATGCTCTTCACATGCCTTTGGTCATACAACTCCCCCATGGCCAACCTTGACTTCGCGCCTTTGCATAATAATAAGGTCATAACAAACGAGCAAATAAAGACCCTCGCTGGCAAATTTGTGTTTATTCAACAATTTGCAATTAGTTGGTAGAAATGAAGAGAGCCATGTCGCATAATCCTTATTTAGTTGCTACTCTGCTTATTGGACAATACAGGGTTTGTCACTTTGATCCTTTAGAATCATCATCAAATTTCATAAAAGTGCTTGAAGTCAGCATAAAATTCTCAAATAGTTCAATTTCCCGACATTTAAAAGTAGAACTTGTCTTATAGTTGCACTAAAAGTAATAAAGAAATCTACCACCAATAAAAATAAATATTCTAGAAAATGAAACCACGACTTCGTTTTTGGTAGCTCTATGCTTTTGGTGTGAATGGCAACGTTGAACATGAATTCGTTGAATGTCTACATGAAGTTAAACCCACATTTTCTTCAGTTGAAGTTGGCAATTGTGATCATGATGCAATTGAATGTGAGCCACTCTTTGATGTCTCTATTGAAGGAATGCAAATCTATTCCTTAAAGTTAGGCTGGAGTGTAAATGATGACCAATGAGATGTAAAAGCTTTGATATTTGTATTAGACATTGTTGCCACTTTGTTTGTGTGATCTAAAACATGAACCCTGAAGGGGCGTATATGCAGATGGAGGGTAGTAATCCTTGTATAGCATCATCACCCGATATCTAAACATAGGCCAATTATGTGCACAGTAGTAAACCATCAACTTTTTCTTTGATTATATTGTGTTGTGTGTTCAAGTGTCACAACATAATCAAACATCAAGTTTTCTATTAATCAACCAGTGAATTCTCTACTATCCATCAAATGCCTATGATCAGAATATTTGAGGATCCTCGCTAGCTCGCATATTACTTGGTGCATGTTACATTGGTGGAATGTCATGGAAGCATGGAAAATGGTGATTCATATCTAGTAGAAGATTGCAAACTTAAAGAAAAGTAGGTACATAAACGAGAAAATTATAGGTATATGGAGCAAATTAGTCAACTACTCTTGAGAGATCTTCCCCTACGCGACTTGATTTTACATATCAATCTACTATTTTGGTATAGCTCCAGTTCATGTAGATTGTATAGATCTCAAATCTGATGGGCAATACTACATGTGGTAGAGAGTAACGCATGATGGTCATTGATTGGAGGATAGAGAGTGCATTCGCTAGACGATTCACAAGACATGGGGTGTTATTAGTAGTGGAGAGCCATAATGGTTCTTGAATAGTGTAATATGAGGATATAGTGAGAGAATCTTTATCTGACGCACAAACATAAAACAACCATCGAAAGCGGTGGGCCTGATGAGGCACAAATTTGACAGATTCTCAACAGTACTCAGGTGTAAGGTGGAAGATCGACTAGGGTTCCGAGAGCCTCACACGCTCAGGTTATTATGGTTTCCATCTGTTTCTAGGAAGATAGGGTTAGCAGGGTTGCAAACCTGAAAATGGTGGCAAAATTGGATGAATTAGAAAACCTAACACCTAGACTGCACTCTAATACCACGTTGAACACACACACGAGTAATAGCAAAATTTAGATAACTTGTGTGATGAATATTATGAGCAAAACATACTTATAAATACATTTTGTGTGACCCTTGGTTTCATCTACCAAGAGGTCTCTTGGACTTCTCATGATTGTTGGCCTTCACTTGACGCTTTTCGCCTTCCACTTAAATAAATGTGCTTTGTTCACATAATCCCAAGGATTACGTTTCTAATAACACTTGGACATGTGATGTTCTAGTCTCCCTGCAACACTATGGGGTTAAGTAAGCATCATTTGGCATACTCTTTTGGTTGGCTTCATCATGGCACGATGTGCTTAGTACAGATCCCCTCTTTTATGTATGCTTTATCGCATGGATGGATGGGTATGTGTTGAAATTGGGTAGCATCGAGAGGTACTCTCACATGTCCTTGGTGCTAGGCTTGTGAGAGAGAATTGCCCATAAAATGAGATGTGTGGGCTTTGCACCCAAGTTTGAGGTTTTGGACGTAAAATGAATGGGCTTTGAAACCATGGAAATTCTAATTTAATGTTGAGGTTGTGTTGGAGGTTTCTTGAAGGACAAAGGGGCTTCCTAAGGGACCTAAGGACAATTATAAGTAGAAATTAATGAAGAGGTTTGTAGGACAAGAAGATCAAGCAAAATTCTTCTTGTTTGGTGGAAGAGGGCTAAAAGTGATCTTGTGACAGGTAGCAAAAGGAGTCGTAGGAGACAGACCTTAGGAGCTAGCTGCTTGAATTTTTTCTTTGTCTCATTGTCTTTGCTTCCTTCTCTGGCTTTCCGACAATTGCTACTGCTCTTTGGAAATCGAACTGCCAATGAAATCGAACTTCTCAAGTGTCTCAAGTGTATTCTCCAAGTGCCCGTTGACTTCTTCTTATAATACTCTGTTATAGCACCAACGACCAAGATTAAAACTTAATCAAGGGCCAAGATCATATCGGAGTCGATCCATGTGAGTTTCTAGAGAATTCTCACCTTGATTTAATTAATTATGATTAATTAACCAGTTTTCCCAAATTTAGACTTAGGAAACATTAAAAGATAGGTTAAAAATCTAATTAAGTCATCTTTAGGTGGAATTTCTAGAAACGATTTATGGGTTTTGGAGATCTCATGTGTTCTAGCCTCTCCACTAAGTTTAGTGACTAGAACACATTTGATGTTACAAAACTAACACGCCCTCTTAGCGATGACTGTGTTCTAGTGTTGCACACCCTGCCACAATAATCTGTCTTTGTACCATCCCTTGTTATGTTGCTGATGTCCGACAAGAAACTCTGCTGGAAATGACTGCATTGCTCCCTCAATCATAATGCTGCTCCCTCAGTCACAGTCCTGCTCCCTCAGTCACAGTGTTGCTCCCTCAGTCAAAGTTCTGCTTCTTCAGTCGCTACACCGTTTCCTTAGTCACTGTGTTGTTCCCTTAGTCACTACGGTATTCCCTCAATCGCTGTCCATCAACCACTGTGTAACTCTGATGTTGCATCTATGGTGTTGCTGACACTGCCACACTGCTGCCAACTCTGCATCTACACTGCAACTCCCTCTCATCTGTTGCTTCTGCAACTGCAGCCTCTGCAACTGAGAAGGATCAGAAATATTGAATCAACTATGTTTAGTATGATGCATCTGTCTCCCAAGCCAGTGATGTCGACAAAGCAAAATTCAGGGATTTAGAATTGTGGCTATGACTCTGATGGTAGAAGGGATAAATGACAATCTTGTCCCATTCATAGCTAACATTGATCATGCTCAGGATATGTATGAAGCCTTGTCAAAGCTGTTCACTGTTAAGAATATTGATCAAGTAGCAAGTTTGAAGAATGAGTTCAGGAATATGAAGATGACTAAAGAAGATACTGTGGCAACCTTCTTTATGAAGATAGCTAGACTTAGGGATGATCTCTTGGCCATCGATGAGATTGTTCCAGACAAAGAATTGGTGATCTCTGCTATATTAGGATTGCCACCCTCTTGAAGTGCATTTGCTTCAGGTGTCAACAGTTGGAAGGTAGCCCCCACGTTTGAAGAATTATGAACCGCATGTAGTCAAGAAGAATTGAGGATCTCAATGGTTGCCAATCTTGAAGGAGTATCAAATGCGTACGTTGCTCATCATAAAGAATAGAGATCAAAGGGACCGAGGAGGAAAGTTGACATGTCTAAGATAGAATGCTATCAATGTCATAAGAAGGGTCAGTACAAAAATGACTGTCCCAAGAATCCAAGGAACAAGAAGAGAGGTCGGGATCAAGCTAACTTTGCTAAGAAGACTCAAAGAAAGTCAAGCTCAAAGAATCCGACATTAGGGATTTACACGATTAAGTCATTTGCTTTACATAACTTGTTTCATATGTTTTTAGAATTCAAAGGTTTCTAACATATTTTGGAAAAGACATTTTTGTATTAAGTTTGTAGGTTTCCCTCAAGCTTTGTAGGGAACTCCTGAGTCCCAACAACTACCAAAGATAAGTATTCTATGTCTTTTCAGTTTTGGGTTCATGTACCATTTAGTTTTGATTATATACTAATCACCTCTATCTCTCTGCTGTCTTGACTAGGGAAAACATCCAAAAAAAAGGAGGATCTCTCAAGGCAAGGTTAGTTAAGAAATAAAGGTATACTTTGAATACATTGATTGAAAGGATTATTCATTTGATGATCTATTACTAAATCTATTATGATTAGTTGTATTGGATCTTAATGATTCTTGTTTGGGTGATTCATCTCTTGATAAATCTACCCACCCCACTCTTATCTGATTTTGTAGAACCTAAGTCACTTGACATGGGGATTCGGGACACGTAGGATTCGAGATTCGTGGTGTCGGATTCGGACACGCTGACCCCCCGGAACAGGACACGTTATATATTATTTTATTAAAAATATATAT
>APFE031727558.1:7787-32241 GCA_000404065.3 Pinus taeda | reverse complement strand
AGGAAGCCTCAGGAGTTGTAGCATTATTGCTACAATACTGGAGCTCACCATTTTGCATCTAATTTTGCATCACTGGTTGCATCCAATTTAGCATAATTTTTAACGCCATTTCTTGCATCCAATTTTGCATCCTTTTGAGAATCTAAATTTGCATCGTATGTTGAACCATATTTTGCATCCACCTTTGCATCCCATTTTTTTTCTATTGTTATGTTCAATTTTGAGCCATTTTTTCATCCACTTTTGCATTTGTTTTTGCAATAAGTTTTGAATTATTTGTTGCACCTCATTTTACATCCAATGTTGCATATCAATTTGCACCCAAACTTGAGCCATGTTTATGCCCATTTTTGCACCCTTTTTTCTTCTTTTGTGTCCAATTTTGCACCATTTTTTATGTCCAAATTTGCATCTTTTTTGGTATCTAATTTTGCATCCTTTTTGGCATCGAAATTTGCATCATTTTTTCTGCCACATTTGCATGTCATTTTGAACCTAGATTTTCAATTTGAATTTTCATATAGTTATGCATCATTTTTTACATCCTTGGTTTCACACTTTTTTAGTCCCATTTTGCATCTTGTTTTGTGTCTTTTCTTACATCCCTTTTGCACCCAATTTTGCATCCTAATCTTACACCATTCTTTGCATCCTCATTTTGGTGTCCATTTTTGCATCCTTGTTTGCACGGAATTTGGTATCCTTTCATATGCTCTATATTGTTCCCTTCTTTGTGTCTATTGTTCCACCCTTTTTAAATTTTACTTTAAAACCCTTTTTGTTTCATTGTTTGCATCTTGTTTTAATGGCGAGTTTAACATCCAATTCTACTCCCAATTTTGCATCCACAGCTAAATCCACTTTTGACTTCTTGTTTACAGTTTTACTTTTATTTCCATTTATGACCCCCTCTATGGGTTCATTTTACTAATTTCATTTAGATAGTGAAATATGTTAAAGTTTCTAAATATCATTTTGCTATAGGATTTAATGCACGGACAGATGAACATAAAACCCTCTCAGTTTATCCTAGAAACCTAGGATAGGCCAAATAAGAGAAAGGTTGTTCGAAGGCTAAATATTCTTAATAGATCAAGATGTAGAGTATATATTAAGAGAAAGAGAAGGAATTCTTGTGAGTCCTCACATGCAGGTCTTCTTGGCATTTTTAGTATAGCTAGGAAGTCCTCCTAGCTAGCTCAAAAAACTTGGTCCTACACATAAGAGAGAGAATAAAGAAACCTTCAGAACATAATATCTTGTTAATCAAAACTATTAGAAACATATAAATATTATTGAATAAATAAATATAATCCAAAGTCCCATACATTCATTAGTTAAATAGAATAAGTAAAGAATGAATAGAAACATATGGAAGGAAGAACAATTGATCTATATTAATAAAGGAGTTTGAGGAAAGCTACAACAATCAGATGTAGTTGCAACAACACCTCCCCCAACTCCTAGCTCCAAAACTCTCCCTCTCTCAGCAGTGTGACAATACAAGAATTCCCATCATTTTTTCAATGGCCAAGCCTCCAATATATAGGAAAGTGAAGGTTATGAAGATTTTCCAAATTCCTCATTAGTTCAATTTAAGCAAAATCTTTTGGGTGAATAATGTTTCCTCATATAAAAATGACCTTTTCCACTTTTTAGATGCTTTTGTGCTTAGGAAAAGTCTTCCCCATGCTTTATGGCTCTTTCCCGCTTTTGTATGCTTTTATTTTTTATGAAAAAACTAAAGATAAGGATAAAGAGATCACATTCCACCATATGAGTTTCTGAAAGTGAACAAGAGTGTCAAATTCAAATTCAAGTTTGCTTATGTTTATTTATTTTTTAATATATATTTAGTTTTGGTATTTTTTTTTGTTTTCCAAAAAAGTATATTTAGTTTTTGGTAATCTTTTTCTACAAGAAAAATTATATTTTGTTTTTATAAAAATAGATTTTAACATTCCATTCATGCTAAATTTCTGATTTTATGATAGGATTTTAAATTATATATAAAAAAGTAACTTAATGACATGTGTTGTGTCACTGAGATGGGTATTATACATCTCTTCCTTGCTAAGTTATAGAATGTGCTTGGGTTTTCTTAATGCAATAAAACTAATTATGCTCTTCATTTTATCTTGAAATGTTCTTGAACCGAATAAAACAATAAAGTTAAAATAGGCTTTCCTTTGTCCTTTGTAGATATTTGTCCCTATTAATCTTGGTCTTAATATATTAATTGTCTTATGGTGACATTGAGTGGTCACTTCCATTAGTAGCATGCTTTATAGTTTTCTGTTAGTGACATTTTTTAGGCTTCACAATATGTTATTTAATTTATCAAAATGTGTTATTGTCAATATTATTGTTAAATATTAATATTAAATATGTTGTTTTTTTAGCATGGTTTAGCAAAACGTTCCCAAAAGGTTTATAGATTGTATTTTATAATGCAATGATTCATTGCTTGATGAAATTGTTTTCGATATTTTTTTAATGATTCATTGAATGATGAAATTGTTATGGATATTTCTTTTAGTATATTAAATTGTATGTGATAAAGTCAAAAGTCACCTCTTTTTCAGATTTTCATTGGCCAATTTCACTTAAGATCATCAAGTTCACCATTCAGTCCCAGGTTAAAGAAATATAGGAGTCATGAAGTGGAATTGTCCAAGCACTCAAATCTTGAGACTTGTGTTTTTTAGTCACATTATACTTCCTTTCTGTGTAAATTCTTGATGAAAATAGTCTCATGGAACATGAGGGCCCTCAATAATAAAGGAAAACAAAGGCTCCTACAAGAAAAATGGTACACAAAGAACCCATCAATAATGTTGATATGAGAAACACAAATAAAGTGAGGTTCTACCTCATATAATTAGCAAATGGGGGAGGAATTTCCTATTAGTAGCGATTGATGCTTAGAGATACTTGGGTGGAATGGTAATGATTTGAAATGATCAGGACATCAAGGTTACCAATATGTTTACCTCTTTTCGCATTATGACAATACAATTTTAGTTAATTGACATCGAGGACTACTACCATGTACCCAATGTCTATGACTCCAATATCACGAATGGAAAACCTATATTTCTCAATTATATTTCTAGCACAAGTAATTTATACTCCCCATATCCATGGATTATTAAGAGTTACTTCAATATTATCAATTGTCTCAAGGAAAACAAAAAGGATGAATCATAATGTTTAACAAGATATTTTCTAAGATATACCATTAAAGCTATAAATTAGTCTCCATTAAAGTTGTCAAGCAATGAGTCCCCAACCCACACATGTGGATCAATGAGATGTAATACATGTGTGTGTGGTGACTAACTTAATACACTATTCTAATAACTCCACAAACTTATGTATTTCACTCTGTCACATAAATTGACAGTAGTTTGGCATATGTAAACAAAGAGTAGACATGAAACCCTTAGGCCAAAAACATTCCCGAGATCCTCAATTAGGTGGTTAAATAATGAAGTGAAAATGCAAGGGGAAATGACGACTTCATGATTTAACCATCACAAACATGTGATCAAGTGTAACTAGGAGTGTATATATTCATATACTTTCCAAAGAGGGAGTGAATACATGAGTTACCTCTCATTGGGCCTTATTTTTCTTTCTTTTTCTTTTTCTTATATATAGGACTTAGGGAATAAGGTTTTCATAAGTTTGGCACAACTCATAGATATAAAAATTTCATGAATTTTCACTTCAACCTTAGAGTTTAGACTTAGATAAATCAATATAGTGTATCTTTATTGATTTTGGCTTTCACTTTTTGATTTTGTTTCATCACGAATGAAAAAGGGTGAAATATTTTGCCACAAATCTATGGATGCTTAATCATAAAGGCATCATGTGATGAAAACAAATTAATGATGTTATTCTTTATGAGAATGATGGGTATTCTTGAGAAAATCTTATGCTTGTACTGGATGTCTCCTCTCTTGTTGAGAGGGAGTGAAGGTAGACACCATATTATCCACGTGTCATGTACTATGGCCAGGACTAACAGTCGTAAGCCTAATAAAGACACCAGTAGGGAGAATTGTGGATTGGATAAACATCTGGGACCAATATTCTTTTAGAATTTGGACTTTGACTAGGACTAACTGCCATAAGTCAAGTACATTAATCCAAGGTAAGAATAGTCATAAGGATTGACATTTCCTGGTGTCAAATATTATGATAGTGGATTAGGAAATGATCATGTGAGGACATACCTTGTGAAAATCCTGGTGGGACAAGTTCCTAGAGAGGCAGTGGTGTCCAAATTTATGCCTCCCAACATTGTGCTCTGATCTAATGGAGAGATAAACTTGTTAGTCAAGGCCTTGCTATTTTGACAATGTTGGCTATGATGATGTAAATCATCATTGATGCTTATCAATCTAGATCCCTTATTATATGAATATTTCAACTTGAGAGTACTTTTTTGTCTCATTATGAGTACCTCCCTAGTTCAGAGGGATGGTCATCATCTTCATTATCACCATCATCACCACCATCACCGTCATCATTATTGTCATCATATCATTATCGTCATAATCACCATTCATGTCATCATCATCATCATCATCATCATCATCATCATCATCATCATTATAGACATTGTCGTCAATTATTCATAATTATAGGTATCGTAAGAAATATCATCAACCCAAAAAATGTTATGAGTGCTCAAAAAGGGTTTTTACTATGCATGATATATGCAAGAGAAATAACAACTTTATTTGTGATATATGATCGATGATCATCATCATCACTACCATTATCATCGTCATTATAATTGTTATCATCCCGGTCATCATAACTAATATAATTTTTATCATAATTGTTGTCATCTTCATCATGAACATCATAATCATCATTCATGTCATTATTGTTGTTGATGATGACCAAGATTAAAATAATGATAATGATGATCAGATTATGATGACTTGGAATACAACGCCAAAGATAATTATTATGATTATGACCATGACAACATTTAAAAATTGGGAAGAATGGCCAAGGTCATTCGCATCGTCATCATCATTGTCATTGTAACCCCCATCATCTTTATCATCATTGTAATTATCATAATAATCACAATTCATGGCATTGTCATCATCTTCATTATCATCATCATTATAATTATTGACATTGTCATCATTTGTTGATAATTTTCAATGTCATAAGAAATATCATCATTGCAAAAAATATGATGTGTGTTGGAAAAGGGATGCAAAAGTGAAAAAATAATATGGGGGTAAAAACAGACGTAAAATTGGATGAAGAGTGGACACAACATAAGTAGATGCAAAACAAGACAGAAAAATTGACACAAAAGTGGATGAAAAAGTAGATGCAATAGTTGATGCAAACTTGAACACAAAATAAGATTAAAACATGGATGAAAAAGTTGAAGAAAACATGGGAACAATAGTAGGCATAAAACTTAGCATGAATTGTGGTGAAACAAATCTGAATACAACAATGAATGTACAAAGAAAAAAGATACAAACCTGAGTGCAAAAATGAGGAAAACTTGGATGCAAAGACGGATGTAAACATGGGTGCAATATTGGACACAAAATTAGTTGAAAAAATGGACGAATCAAAAGTGGATGTAAAAGTAGATTCAAAATGGAATGCAATAAACATAAACAATATTTGATGCAAACTTGGACACGAAAGAGGATGCAAATGTGGATGCAATAGTGGAAGAAAATGTGGGTTGCAACGATAGGCATACGATATGGCACAAATCATAGGACAAAAAAAGTGGATGAGAAAGTGGATGTAATAATAGACACAAAAAAAGATGCAAACCTAGATGCAAGACAAGATGTTATAAGGGATGTAAAAGTGGATGCAAGCACGGGTGCAACACGAGAAACAAAATTGGATGCAAAATATGGATTCAATTGGAGTGCATGCAAAAGAAGATACAAAATGAGACGCAAAGCCCAACACAAAAGTGGATGCAAAAATAGATGCAATATTTTATGCAAAAGAGGATGTGAAGATGGATGCAAGATTGGAAGCAAACACGGGTTAACAGTAAGTACAAAACATGGCGCAAATTGTGTCACAACAAAAGCGGATGTAATGATAGATGCAAAAAAAGAAGCAAATGAAGATGCAAAATAAGATGCAAAAAGGGATGTAAAAGTGGGCATAAACATGGGTGCAACAATGGATGTAAAATAGGATGCAAAAGTTGATGCAACAAAATTCGATGCAAAATTAGATGCAATATCAGGCACAAAACCTGATGAAAATCTTGATGCAAAAGTGGATATAAAAAGGGATGAAAAAATAGATGTAAAATTCGATGAAAACCTAGATGTATATGAGGATTCAATCGTGGATGAAAATTTAGAAACAAAAAAGGGTGCAAAGGGAGGTGTTAAACTAGGTGCAAATTATGGCACAAGAAAAATGGATGCAATAGTGGTACAATAACAGATGAAAAAGAGGATGTAAACATGGATGCAAAACAAGATGTAGAAGTCAATGCAACAAAAGTAGATGAAAAATTAGATGCAAAACTAGACAAAAACCTCGATGCAAAACTTGGCACAAAGGGGATGCAAAAAATATGCAAAAACGGATGCAAAAAATGATTTAAAAATGATGCAAAAGTTGATGCAAGTGTCGGCGCAAAATGTGGATGAAATAGAGGATGCAAGAGTTGGTGGAACAAAATTAGGTGCCACACTTGATGCAAAACATGGTGCAAAGGATGGTACAAAACTTGGCATAAAACCTGGCATAAAACTTGGTGTAAAAAATCTGGTGCAAAACCTATTACAATACCTGGTGCTAACCTTGATGTAAGACTTGGTGCAAAACTCAGTGCAAACTTTGCATCAAGTTTTGCACCATATTTGATAAATGGACACAAATAGCACAAAAAATGGGCTCTAGATGCAAAAAAGGAAGCAAAAAGGGATGCTAATCACAGGTTTTTGCTATAGTGAACTAAGTGTTTGGGGTGTTCTCTTCCTAATGTATATTTCTATCCCTTTTGTGTGTCAAGTTCTGAAAGATTCCCTATAGGTTTTGTCTGCATGTCCTCTTCTTCCAGTGGGTCGGTACGCTACCACGCCTTTCCTTTCCCGTCCATCCCTCTATATCCATTTTCTGCAAGGGAGTCCATGAATCAGGGTAGTTGTTCCGTAAGGAACCCTAGTCTCTATAATAGCCATTGTATATTATTTGGGGATGAGTGAACGGGAGATCGGGTCGAAACAACTTGTGTGGATTCGGGTCCCATGATGGAGCCCCACGACCTCCAAATTCCTTCCAGTCTGACTGTGCCTTCTCGTGAGGATCCATAGTGTTGGCCTGGGGAGAATCAAGGCCTGCAATTGCAGAGATCGTGATATGCTGGAAACGTTGATATATATATATATATATATATATATATATATATATATATATATATATATATATATATAGTTGAAATCTGGATATTTATCTATACTACTACAACATAGACACATAGAAACACACATTCATGTCGTATGTCAACTCCAATATAAATAAGGAAAAAATTACACATCTCCATCATTCTGAGATAGGCACCGTTAAAATTTTTGAATCATTCTTTATAATTTTTTCAATTCTTTTATATACAAAACACTTACTTTCCAATCTTCGCTTTTTGTTAATGTATTTTAAATTATGATTCATATCAAATATTGAAGGAATTGTACATCTCCATGATGTCATTGAATTAGAAAGCATAATAATTAAATGAAAAATATCCTTCACTTTATTCATTTATTGTTTACACTAAATTTCTTCTTACCATCGATATTTTCTAAATGTCTGGTATGGAATTTTATTAAGTATGAAAGAAATTTAACATCTCCTTGATATTACTGAGTGGAAAAAAAAGTTTAACAAAGGAAAAAATATTTAAACTTCAATTTTTTTCTCTTTATAAATGTTAAGTTGATATAAAATTCCCCCTAATTCGGGTGGCAATTGATGGTTGGCTTGAATGCATTTGTGGAAAAGAACCCTCAATTATTTCTCTATCTCCTATGTCATTTCTATTTTCATCCATTAGGTCAGTTGGAATGGGCTCTCCTTCTTCTTCTCCCCCTGTAGACTCTTCGAAAATATCGGGTTGTTCGCCTAAGGGGTCCTCCAATACACAACTACCGAAGAAGAGGGAAGGTTGGATGTTTGAAGTGGTGGGGGTATTTGGTAAAAATATCCCTAAGTTATCCCTATTCCTACAAGGAACGAAAGAAGTTTTTTTTCTTAGTTTTATGTTTTTTTTTCAAGCTTTGAGACTAACTATAGAATTGAAATCACAAACTGAATGGAAACTAATAGCTTGAATGAAATCTCACTTACAGAATGGAAAAGAAAGAAAATTGAGTTACAATTACTTCATAAATGAAGCTAGTAGTATAATGTCATAGATAAGAAATGGAAGAAATAAAGCATAAATCACATCTTACTAAGATACCTCCCCGGAAACAACGCCAAAAGGGGACGAGCACCAGTATTGCAACAAGAATGTTGCAACTCCTAGGGTTACCAACTTTACTTTATCAACCTAGGGTTCATATAAACTTGGAAGTGATAGTGTTGTATACACAAGCAGATGTTATGGGTCTGCTCTTTGTCACTGCTAAGCTGGCGTAAGACCATTATGGTTTCTGAAACCAACCTTCTATTGATTCAGAAGAAGTTTGATTAGCAATGAGGAAAATGGATATTTACTCTAACTAAAATCTTGTCTACTGTACAAAGGAAAAACTAATATCAAATGCTTAAGCACACCATTCATCCAACTACTTCTAAGAGGATTTTCTTCAAAAGATGGCTAAGTTGACATGTGTGTAATCCTATTGCCCTAGGCATGCAATCTGAAATAACCGAATATTCTACTACTGCGCATGTAAATGAGCACAATAACTTTTCTTCCTTTTTGTCCTTTTTATGTGAAAATGTGAATGCTAAATCCTCTTGGTGATGTGGCGAGTGGATTAGGGATGATGGTGAATGGTCAGATGGCTTGGGAGGCAAGCAGGGGTCTTCTCCTATATTCCTTGGTGCTCTTTCCACAATTCGGCCTCAAAACAGGCCACTATAGGTCATCCTAGAGGATGTCCTAATTCCTCCTACATGATGTCCTAATGCCTCCTACAGGATGTCCTAATGCTGCTATTGATCCCCTGTATTCCTACAGGATCCGACTAAGAGAAAGAGGAGGGATTTGGAAGGTGGTGTAGGTCTTACGGAAGGTGAATAATGAGAGAAATGAGGCAAGGGAGTGGCTAGGACACATTCTAAGCTCAAAACAGAGTTTGTCAGATGGTTGGATTTGCTTAGTTAAACTTGGAGAAGTGTTCTTATGTAATGATGAATTTGGTGAGGAATTAGTGGAAAAAGTGATAATCATGGATGGATGAGGTTAGGATGAGATCACTAGTCATGATATCTATCTACATTTCTGAAACTCCTACGCTACATCAATCATTGGCATTTATCCATGAATCATATCAAACAAGAAAGATTTTTAGTCAGCTAAGAAAACAAGAAGTGATTCCACAAGACAAAAATTAGCAGCCATAAAATTCATATAAAATAGTAAGCAAGATTGAGGCTAAAAAAATTCAAATAAAGTAATGCAAAATGTGACAAAATAAAGTAGTATAGAGTGTTGTAAATGATATTCAAACTCAGTTTGTCATTTTTTAATCACTAAAGGCTCCAACTATTTATAATTTTAACAAAACATCCGAAATGTAACTCCAACAAGGAGCAACCTATGATTTAGAATGGAAATCTATGATGAGGTGACATGTGAAACACATGAATCTAAACACCTTTTTAAAGCTATGGTTATAACCCAGACTCGAAATTTACCCTTCATATTTTTGTTTTTTATCAAATAGATTCTATTAGTTGTTTGAAATGTAGCAACAATTTTTTTCAGGTATTCTACTCCCCCAACCTCATTCCAACCAGATTTATTAACTAGGAGAAATATACAAAAGGTGATACCAAAGTGCTAAAATTTACATTGTATCCTTAGAATAAATGCACAAAGCCTCCAAAACACACATAGAATACATATGAAAAGAACTTTTGTCAAATATTATGAGGGGGTGATAGCTCCTATCCAGAATCATAAATGTTTGGGGCTCTAGGGGCCCCATAAACATGAATCTCTAGGTGCTTAATCTGACCCTCAATATGATCTAATCACTTATTAGTCAATATTTGGCTCATTAGAGTGAATTCGTCTTGTCCATAATTTCTTGTTTATTATGTTTTTAGTCAATCATGAATTTTATCACCTCATTCGAGTCATCATATCTCTATTTCCGTAGCTCCACCAGCAGTGCGATAAGACTGTGCAACTTCCTATATAAACATTCAAAAGATGGTGGTGCTTCCACATGGCTAGGTGATGAAACATATTCATGAGCTTATTCACCCTCATGAATAGCCTCAACACCCCCATCACCATCCAATTCTCCTACGCACTTGCAATGGCCAACCAAGACTTCATGAGGTCACCCACCTTGCACGACATGCCTCCTTCATCTAAGAATTCCACTATATAGTCCAAAACTCAAAGACCAATTTAATTGATCCACCCAAATGTTGTAGCTTGGTAATCAAATCCTGCTTCAAAACTCAAGAAGATAAAAATTGTCAAAAAATACATATTATTTCACAATTATCACTAAAGAAGCACCCCCATGATTACAATACTTCCTCTTGAATAGAGTACCCCAAGAAATCAAGGACAAAGGTAGTGAGCCCAAGACCTCAAACTACATCTCTCAACCGTAAAACAATTTGGCAATAGATACATGCAATAAATACCACTAAAGACAATAGGAACCATGACAAATTATTGAAAGCATAAAGATGAGGGAACCGAATAGGAACAAAGGACCACCACATCCAAAATTTCATTTACAAAGGAACTCCTAGGGCCTAGAGGTACGGCCATATTTCTTACTAAACAAGGAAGAGAATAAAACCACCCTATTTAACTCTTGTAGCAAGAAAATTTAGTAGTTCTCTTGTCCTCACCATGTCTCAAAATCCAAACGATAGTTCACCTCCCTTAAGCTCACTGAGGTGTCAAACCATGCAATTTAGCACACCATAGTGACCAAATCACAAGCCCCTCTAGCTTTCATTGTCCTTTCTTTCTAAAGAAACCACTTGAATGAGCATGCCTAGGTTAGCGGTCTATGCATAGTCAACATTCCCCTGCCACCTTCCAAAACTCCGATATCTAGAAAAATCAACTTCTAAAAAAACAATCGTTCAGGCAATAATCTCATTCACATGTGTAGAATATTTTCGGTGTCCTATGCAACTTGCCTATGGCCCTTGCCCCCATCAATACCCCATGTTTGGCCACACTCATCAAGGTAAACTTTGACCTTCATGTTATCCTAATTTTATAATATATGTAAAAATTAAGTATATTAAACATGTGATTATATATATATATAATAATATATATATATATATAGATATATATATATAACTCCAAACTAAATGAAAAAAGAATTGGATATCTCTTTCATTTTGAGTTACGCACCATTAAAATGTTTTAATCATAATTTTCTTTTCATTTACCAATATCTATATATAGTTGAAATTTGGATATTTATCTATACTACTACAACATAGACACACAGACACACACATTCGTGCCATATGTCAACTCCAAGATAAATAAGGAAAAAATTACACCTCCTTCATATTGAGATAGACACCGTTAAAATTTTTGAATCATTCATTATAATATTTTAAATGCTTTTATATACAAAATGCATACTTGGCAATCTTCTCTTTTTGTTAATGTATTTTAAATTCTAATTCATATCAAATATTTAAGGAATTATACATCTCCATGATGTCATTGAATTAGAAAGCACAAATTAATTAAATGAAAAATATCCTTCACTTTATTTATTTATTGTTTACAATAAATTTCTTCTTGCCATGAATATTTTCTAAATGTCTGCTATGAAATTTTATTAAGTATTAAAGAAATTTAACATCTCCTTGATATTACTAAGTGGAAAAGAAAAATTAACAAAGGAAAAAATATTTTAAATTCAATTTTCTTCTCTTTATAAATGTTAAGTTGATATAAAATTCCTGCTAATTTGGGTGGAAATTGATGGTTCTCTTAAATGCATTTATCATCACCATGCATTCACATGGAAAGTGTCTGTCATCCGACTTCAATATGCCCACTCTGTATGCTAATCCATCGATTTCATGATGCCTAATCGACTGCTCCATATCCTCTAGGTGACCTCCTTGTACTTAACACTAATGTCTCATTCACTTACTTGGCAATGGAAAACAGTATGTATGTCTAAAAATTTCTTTGGCTCTTTTGTCACCCAACTTTTTCATGATTCATCACTCACCCTATCATACACTTATTTCCTTCCAAAAGAAAAGCTACAATTACCTCAATGATTCTAAATTCCTCCTCCTCGTTCTCCCACCTGCTACTATGGTTTAGGAGAGTAGATGTATAAGCAATGGAGGCAATGGATGTGGTCGTGATCATCATTCCCATGTTGTAGATTTTGATTAAAAAATCTAATTTCTTCATTCCAAATATTCATGAAAGCATACCAAACAATGTGTCCTCTGTGGAAGCTGATGAATTATGGAACGTAGGTGGTTGGCATTGGGCCTTAAAATTTTACTAGCCAGACAGTTATAGAAGCAACAACAAGCCAATGAAGCTTCCATAAGGAAGGTTGTTAATTCTAAGAATTAATAGTCTCCGCGAATCTCTACGGGGCCTTATCCACTCCTTCGGCATCTCCTTCTCTCCTATCTCACTCTACCATTGCCACACTAGCTCCCAAGATGCTATAAACTCCCTTTCAATCTCACCTCCTTCCCCTGGGCCCTTCCTCTTCGATCATTATTGATTATATGCAACTGAAATGTCAAGTGAGTGGAGCAGCTAATAAGGCACAACCATAGCAAGCTTTGAGTTCTTATGGTTGCCTTACCATTGAGGAGGAGACAAAATATGCACTAGCATAATTCTGGCCTCATAGCACACTTGATGGCTCAACAACTTCTAAAGGAAAGAAAAATGTTTGAAGCATCTTTTTGAATGGCTTGTATTCTTAGCCCTAAGGAAAATTCTCACACGCTATTTTTTGTATTACAATCACCGATTATGTATGCTACTAACTTTGGATTTTCCCATGAATAGATATTTCTTTGACCCTAGATTTCAAACAATGACCTATTGGTTTCCCATGGTGGATTGATGGTCTGAAACCTAGTTCCACCAGAATAACTGACATTATTATGGTTGTGTAAATTTTGTACATCATTTTTGCTAATATGAAGTTCTTTACATTTATACAAAAGAATATATATATAATTGTTTTATTTAAGGTTCAGATTGAAATATTTTATATATTATCAAGATCAAAATATTATTTCGTAATATGTTAGAGTAGATATTGAAATATACTAGTTGGAATGAATATTCAAATTCTAATTGGGTGCATCATCCTATCATGGAACATGATGTGTTACCTAGAGAAAATGTATTGAGTATCTCTCAAATCATACCCATTGATATTTCTTGTAAACCCAGGATCATAGAAAACATCATGATTGTAGTGAATTTCACTCCAAATGATATTTCTACCTATATTACTCTTTTCATATAATTATAATATGTATTCACTTGTACATATGAAGAGTTATGTATCATTGATAGCCATATGCATGAAAGAAATAATCTACTCAAGAAAGGATTTTACCCAATAAACCCTCACAAAGTTGATATCCTTAAGGAAGATGTTGAAAAATTACTTAAATCTTAGTTCATATGTCTATTTTCCTTAATTGAATAGGTTTCAAACATAATTCTTGTCACAAAAAAGGGTACAATTCATGTTTTTGTCATCTAAAGGAACTCAATAGGGAATTACGAAAAGATAACTATCCAACCCCATTGATTGACCAGATCATTAATGGTTCACTAGTAGTGTTATTCTCATTCATGGATTCTTTTCTTTGCTATAAGTAGTGGTGGGCTCTAGTATTGCAGCAATAATGCTGCAACTCCTGGGACTCCCTTCTTTACTTTTATCAGCCCGGTTGTTCGTAACAAACTTGGAAGCGACGGTGCTGTATGCACAAGTACTGGCTCTTGTCGCAGCTGTCACTTGGTCAGCTGCCACAAGTCCGCCAGGGCTTTAGCCAACTTTGATAAGCTCTTAGATGAAGCTTGTAAATGATGGATGAAAGCTAACTCGAAGGGGAGCTAATCTACTTGCGGAAAGAAACTGAAAGAAAAGGAGGAATGCAAACCCTAGCAAACCCTAATTCTACCAGCTAGTCCTACTGATGTAAGAAGGAAGATGCAAGCTACTAAATGAGATGCCATTAACTTCTAAGAAGATGAAATGCATGTATCTAAGCTATGTCTACAGCAGAATCTGAAAGAAATATCTTTTTGTATTTTTGAATAAGTGTCGATTTTCACATGCATATACTTGAACTGTGCTTCACTGTGCAGGAGTGGACCAAGGAAGAGGAATTCTTGAAAGAAGTTGGAGAGGCTCAGAGAGGGTCTAAGGGGCCCCTACCACTCTTCCCCAGAGTCTCACAAGGTTTGGCTATCAGAAAACCTCACTTGTGAGCTTCTACAGGAAGTCTGCAGGGGTTCTACAGGAAACTTCAGAATTTCTACAGGAAACTTGGAAGTCGGTTTGTAGGAGGTGGATGCATGAGGGAAGGTGCATGAATGGATCCAAAGGTAGGATAGGGGTATAAACATGGCCTGAGGACTGGTGGGAGGTTTGGTGGAAGGCTGACTTGGATCGGAGCTGAAGGTGAGAATCCTGAGGAAGGGTCATTGAATGCCGTGGACATTCCTCTTTCAAGTCCTCATTTCAGGCTTGGCTGCCTTATAGCTCATGATTGGTTTGACTTTGCTCCAATATGTCAAAAAACCTGAAATAGACACATGTTAACCATCTAGGAAAAGTGACTTCCCTTATTCGTACCAAAGACACAAACATACTAGAAATAATGCATAAACTATAGAAAATGATGGATTTGAACAAGGGCTGAACGATGAAAATGAGGCCAAATGAGCCCAAATTGTTACCAATTTTGGGGCTCATCATCATCCCCATACTAAAAGGGTTGCTCATCCATGAGAAACTAGTCGAGCTCCTCAGCTTTCATTGCTTTGATGGCCACTCTCACATCCCAGGCTTCTGAAGTAGTGTCCTCAACACTATCATGAAATCCAGCCTTCCTCTCCACTTCTTCCCACTGCGTATGCTCCTCCTCTTCTGATCCAACCTCTAATAATCCCAACAGCAAGGTTGGTCTTAGCTTGAGGCCTATCCAACTGGCTTGGAGGTTCTGCATAGATTTCTTGTAGAAAGGTACCTGTGCCAGGGCCTCCCTCATCTGAGTTGGAGTGTGATATTCTCGAATCTTGAGGCTGTGGGACAATGTGTTCCACCTACGAGTGCAAGCATGAACACAATTGTCCCTAGGTAACCTTTCCATGTCCTCGAAGTGTGCTATGGCCTGGGCCTGACGATCCATGTAATCCAGTAATCCCTGGGAATTGGTTGCTAGGTGCTGGTGAGTGGATATCAGTGCTGTGGGGTCCCCTGGTTCTGCTCTGATCAACAGTGGTTCATGTAACTCCCGGTCAATCATATTCCTAACCTCATCTACTCTCTTATCTTCGTGGTTTAACCATGAGGTCATTTCCATCAGCAGCATATCCCCTAATGCTGTGTTGGGGTCCCATGAAGTGATGTTTGGAAGTTCCAAGTTATGGAGGTAAAACTCTGAGAGCTTGGCCTTATCTTCCGAGGAACTGGTGTTACATAAATCTGTGAATTGTTGGGGGTTCTGGATATGAGAGATACCCCTATGCGCCAATGTATTAATTTGAAACTGCAGCCACTGGTCCCGGAGGTACAAGCCATAAGATTTAGCTGGCTACCTACATTGGAGTGCTTCCATTGCTCAACTGGCCATACAGGCCAGTTGTGCCTCCTTTTCTTGCACATGTTGCCTTACTGATTGTACCTCAATATCTGCCTGCAGTTCCCTTTGCTGTAGCTGTTGGCTGAATTCCTCAAGATCAAATTGCATCTCTTCTTCCCCTTGAGGCTCTGCTGAGGGATCCTTGGCTGTCATGCCCTTTTCTTTCCCTTGTTCCTACAGCTGGAGTTGCTGCCTGAGCAGCTCATTTTCTTCTCTCAATTTGGCTTGCTGGGAGATTTCCACATGCCTTACTCTTGCCAGCTCCCTTTGTGCTTCCTTGAGCCTTTCCTCTAGAGGCCCAATATCCGCTACTCCGTTAGATTTAGCTATCCTCATCCACATGTGGGTTCGGACCCGTTCTTCTTCTAGTGCTAAAAACAGTTGCACTGTAAACTTTTGGGGAATAATTATGCCTGCTTCCAAAAAGTTATAATAAGAGCCCAAGTTGGGTTGTGGGCTTGGCTCCGCAATAACATCAAGTTTCTCCTCCTTTGGTGGTGACTCGGCTGCTCCCTCCTCCTTTGGTGGTGACTCAACTGCCTTCTCCTCCATCTGCTCAGTTTCCTTGAGCCTAGCGAGAGTTTCCTGTAGAATGGCCTCAGCATCCTGTAGAGAGGCTTGTGAGCTCATTTTTTTCACTCTGTCCTTCCATGAAGATGTTTTCGGGATTCCCCTCTCATAAGTGATGGAGGATTTGGAGGGGGACTTATCCCTTGGCGTGGTAGGAGCATCCACAATAATGATAGGTTCTTTGGATGGAGGTTGGGGTCTGCCAGCCTTAATTCTCACACTCCTCCTTGCTTTGAAATACAAAGGAGTCTCCCTTTTTCATTTTTCTTTTGCCTTGGGAGGAGTACTTAGGGCGGCCAACATAGCTGCTGCCTCCCTATCTAGGATTTCAGCTGATTTCTCCTGCTGTTGTTCTTCTTTCAGACTTCCTATAGAAAGTCCTGTAGTGGGTGCTTTCTAGCTTCCTGTAGAAGCCATTTTCAATTTTCCTATGGAGGGACCTTGTTGTTTCCATGAAGGAATTCTTCGCTCCCTCCTTATAGGACCACTCTGCTGCTCCCCTGTAGGAGCACTTTGTCGCTTCCCTGTAGGAGCACTCTGTTGCTTCCCTGTAGGAGCACTTTGTTGCTTTCTTGTAGGAGCACTCTGCTTCTTCCCTGTAGGAGCACTTTGTTGCTTTCCTGTAGGGGTACTTTGTTGTTTTCCTGTAGGAATTGAGGGCACAGTTTTAGCCTGCTTGGCTGTGGGAACTTTTTCTTTCATCCTGGCCAAGGTAGCCTTAGGGGTGTCCTTACTATCCTGGACTTTCTCAGTCCGCTCTGCCCTGCTCTGTAGTCTCTTTTCTCTGGGCGTTGGGGCAATCCCAACACCCCCTGTTTTGGCAGGATGCTTTACTGGTGTTCCTTTTTGCTCCTTCT
Organism: Pinus taeda; assembly: GCA_000404065.3. Lineage (NCBI taxonomy): Eukaryota > Viridiplantae > Streptophyta > Pinopsida > Pinales > Pinaceae > Pinus > Pinus taeda. The sequence goes on along the minus strand of APFE031727558.1, from coordinate 14,734 downwards.
TGGGGGCTTTTCCCTTGGTGTCCTCTCCTTTGGTCTTCTTCTCGGCCTGCGTAGGCTCCTTCTCTTCACTGCTAGAGGAAGTAAGCTCCTAAGCTAAAACTCATATGTCATCATCCTTTGTCATATTTCGGAAAATCTCCCATGAGAGAGGGATGGTGAAAGTGTGGAGTGCATCTTCCACAAGGAGCTTTATAAGCCCATGATGTGCTAGCTGGTCCGGTGTCCCTTCTCGGAGCTTGGTGGCACATTCAGTCATGGACTGCAAAAGGAAGTATGGAATGCTCAATTTCTGCTCCGAGGGGAGGTGCATGTGGTGCCTGAGCTCTCTGACCAGCCGAAAGTGATAACCATATATGATGCGAAACCGCCCCTCGTAAGTGATATACTTCATAATTTGGAGGCTGACTTCACTCCAGAGCGGTTGCAGGCTAGTCCTCCTCACTCCATTTTTATCCTCTGAGAATTGTTCTTCAGGCAAGAAGAATTCTTCTTTACCCTTCTTACCCAACTTCCTTTCTTCCTTATCCCATGGAATTCCCATTTATAGATCAGTCACCCTGCTGATGAGCTGTAGTGTGAGTCTGAGGGATAATCCTCTGAAATTGACGGTAGCCAATGTTTTTGACTTCGGCTCCAGGGACCGGAGGAATTCTTCTGTAATTTCATTGTCGTGCCCTTGGAGCTTGTCACAAAATGACATCCATTGTGCACGGGAGAACAGTTCTACCGCCTCAGGGGTCTCCCATAACTTCTTTGAGTCTGATGGTTCTTTACGAATGAACCCACCCGGCATGATCGAATTCTGTGTTTGCACTCTCAGACTGAAAATTCTGAGCGGATTCTTTCCTTAGAGCAGAAAAAAAAAGAGACCTTTGGTCGATTTCCCTGCTGACTTCGTCTGCTCAGATGTACAGAGGAAGGATTTCGAGAATTTCCACCCGGAGCACAGAGCCCGTCTCCATTATACACGCAGTGGCAACAAAAAAATTGCAGTTTTGACCATGTTTCAGCAGGGTATCACCTTCCGCAGAAAGGAATTTCCATCTATGCGTGAAGAAAGTTCTCATGCAGATGACTACGATGATTCTAGTAGCGACGCATACACCAAACCAGACATAATTACACTTGAATTTCCCTACCCCTTTCTACGTCGATTGCACCACCTTTGAAAGGAAATTTTCTTTGCATGAGGAGGTTAAATTCGGCCTACCTCTGAAATTCGCCACCTCGACGTGAATAGTCTGCACTGTTGCGGATGCCGCATTTCCTATAGTGCAGTTTCCTGTAGGAGTTCGTTCTTGGCTTCCAGAGGAGTTTTCGGTAGTGCAAGACCAGTCTGAGCAGGAGCAGCATGCTTGAATCAGACAGAAGACTTTGGTTTAATCGCTTACAGAGGAAGAGGATGCGTATTTGGCTGGGAAATGATTGTTTCATAAATGATTGCAGTTCGTCATAAAAAATCCACCGGCATATTTCGAATTGCTGCGAAATCCATGGTGCGGGCTTGAGCTGTCCCTGATTTTCCGTTGGCCGACGTCATCGTAATCATACCCCAGCGTGCCCGTGACCGCTGAATTCTCCCACTGGAGTGACCGCCGCCAATCTTGTCATACTTCCGCTTCTTCCCGAATGGACCTTTCCCACATGCCGATTGTTCATCCTTCCTAGACAATCGATCCAGTTCGGATCCTACGAGGCCACTTGATGGGCTGTGGTGGCCACTTGAGTGGCAACCCCTTGTTCAATCCGCCCATTTCCAAAGTTGTGCATACTCAAAGTATAGTTTATGCTATGGGATGAAATAAGTTTAGTTACTTACCTGTGCGGCCGTGGATGTGATTTCTTCTAGGGTTCAAGATGATGGATATCGGTCTACGTGCTGCTGCTCTGTGTTTAGGTACTGGAGCTTCTCCGTATTGGCTGCTGCTAGCTGGGAGTCTCGGAGACCTGTTCCTCTGGTGGCGAATGTGGCATGCATCTATCCTGTGAACTGTTGGTGTCTTCGTGGTAGGTACTCCAGCTGGATCAGTTGCTATAGGATTCACGTAGGACATCCTGTAGCTGTTTCTCCCCCTGGGGTTCATGCTGACATATTTAGACTTTTATTGAACAGGTGAAAGGTCTTGAGGTCGCCTAACAGGTGAGCGTTCAAGCCTCAGGAGACCTTGTTTTTGAAATTGAAAAGAAATCCAATTTCCCTTATTTGAAAAACAGAGCTTTCTTTGCATGTGCAGGTATGGCTGCTCAGATTGGAGTTGTGGTGGTGAAAATAGGTGGAGCGAGTGGGGAATGATAGAGAAGGGTGGTTGCATGCCCCCTTAGTCGACTTGACGCTCCACGTTTCTCCTTGTATTTGATTCTGGCCTACTCAAACGTTCTACAGGAAGTTTCCTATAGAAATACAGAACTTCCTGTAGAAACTCCTGTAGCTTCCTGTAGAAGGCCAAACCACAATCCGATTGCACCCAAACTTTGCAAAAATGAGTGCCCATGGTGGATGTGCATGAGAGGTTGTCTGGTAGCATGATAGGAACCCATGTCAGTGAGTTGATAGTCCTCCTTTGGTGCGTTGTGTACCTGCAAAAATTCAAAGATCAACTGTTTTTTTCTTGTTCCTTTTTTCATCTTTTTCTCTTCTTTTTTTTTTTTTTTTTTTTTTTTTTTTTTTTTTGGTTTAGAGACAGCAGGGGCACGTCAGTGAGGTTTTCACGCCTACCGCCTGCCCTGGGCACCTTGAAAAGGTTTTCATCCCAGGATCTTTTATTTCCATTCTCTCTTTTTTTTTTTTTAAAGACAGCAGGAGCACCTCAATGAGGTTTTTTTTTTTTTTTTTTTTTTTTTTTTTTTTTTTTTTTTTTTTTTTTTTTTTTTTTTTTTTTTTTTTTTTTTTTTTTTTTTTCAGAATATGAAATGAGGCTCAGGGTGTGCCCAAAACAGAGGCAGAATCCTTCTCTATGACCAGCACTGATTTTTCCATAGTTTTGACGAACTCTTGCCTTGACAGAGGCTTCCTGTAGATCTTGAGTCGATGTCCATTGACAAGCATGGGAATGGCTTCTTCATCAATAGTTCGGATAAGAACAGAGCCATTATCATTATGCTTTTCTACTGCATATGGTCCCAGCCACCTCGTTCTCAGTTTTCCCTTGAAATCCTTATGTCTGGAATCATATAGCAGCGCCCAATCTCCCGACTGGAATTGTTTTTCATTGAGGTGTCGGTCATGCCACACCTTCCTCTGAAGTTGAGTCAATTTTGAGTGGAGGAGGGCCTGCATTCGAAGTTCATCTAACCCATTCAGCTGCATTAACCTTTATTGTTGAGCATCACTGAGGTCTAGGTCCAGCTGAGCTGCCATCCTCAAGGTGTTGTACTCAAACTCAATTGACAGAAAAGCTCTCTTTCCATAGAACAGCTCATAGGGTGTGAAACTGGTGGTGGTCTTCCAAGTGGTGTTGTAGGCCCAGATGGCCTCAACCAGGCGATCTGCCCAATCCTTTATGCTGCTGCTCACCACCTTGGTCAAGATCCCCTCTAATGCTATGTTGGTGACTTCCCTTATTCGCTTGAGGATGATATGGGGTGGAAGTCCTATCCTTGATTCTGTGATGAGCAAGGAGATATTCAATCAAATTGGAGGTGAACTGGCTTCCTTGATCTGTGACTATCTCTCTTGGGTAGCCAAACTTGTAGAAAATGTTCTCTCTCAAGAACTCGACCACCTTTTCTTTTGTTGCTGCTTTGATTGCTTTGGTCTCTGCCCACTTTGTCAGATAACCTGTGCACACAATGATGTAAGAACTTTTCCTTGAAGGAGGGTTGATAGGGCCCACAAAGTACATACCCCACTTCTCAAATGGCTCAAGAGTCACCTGAGGTTGGAGAGGCATTTCATCCCTTGGGGTTGGTTTCCCCATCCTTTGGCATCGGTCACATTGGCTGATATATCCTTTGACATCTGCATGAAGAGTAAGCGAATAGTAGCCTGCCTATAGAATCTTGAAGGAAGTCCTCTTGGTTGCAAAATGTCCTCCACAGGGTCCATCATGACAAGTTAGGAGGATGTCAAAGACTTCCTCCTCCCTTACACAATGTCTTAAGATCTGATCAGGGCCAAGTTTGAACAAGTTTCCCCCGATCCAAGTAAATGAGGAAATTTTTCTCACGATCTTTCTCATCTCCTTCGAGGATAGATGCGGAGGGAAATGTGCTGACACCAGATAGTTTGCTATATCAGCAAACCACGGGGAGAGTATGGAGATGGCAAATAGATGCTCATCTGGCATCTAGTCATCCACGGTTCCTTCTTCACCTGCAGGAAAATCCAGTCTAGACAAGAAGTCAGCAACAACATTTTCTCTACCTGGTTTATCAATAATGGTCAAATCAAATTGCTGCAATAACAGTAACCATATAATAATACGGCATTCACATCAGCCTTATTCATTAATTATCGGATTGCAGCATGGTCAGTATGTACAAATGTTTGATAGCCAGTGATATAGTGTCAGAACTTGTTCAGGGCATGGACCACAACCAAGAACTCTTTCTTAGTTACCGTGTAATTCATTTCTGCTTTGGATAAGTTTTTACTGACAAAGTATATAGCATATGGGAGTTTCTCTTCAAGTTGTCCTAGGGCTACCGCTATGGATTTGTTCGAGGCATCCGTGTGGATGTGGAAAGGTAGGGCCCAGTTTGGGCCTCTCAGAATGGGAGCAGACACCAACTTATCCTTTAATTCACTCAGAGCCTTTTGGCAGTCATCCGACCATTTAAACTCAACATCTTTTGCTAAGAGACCAAACAAGGGCGAGGCCAGCTTACTAAAGTATTTAATGAATCTACGGTAATATCCTGCTAAGCCTAAGAAACTCCCGACATCTCTCACCTTCTGAGGAGGTGGGACCCTTTTAATGATAGAAACTTTATTGGGATCCACCTGTAACCCTTGGCGAGAGATGGTATGGCCTAACACAGTCCCTTCTGTCATCAGGAACTCACATTTCTCTAAACTGAGGGACAGATTCATCTCGATGCACTTACTCAAAACTTTTCCCAGGTTGGAAAAGGCTTCCTGGAAGCTAGACCCGTAAGGAGTAAATTCATCCATATAAATTTCTACCGAATCATGGACCAACTCTACAAAGATGCTTAACACAGCCCTCTAGAACATGGCATGGGCATTACATAGCCAAAAGCGTAGGACACGGTAGGAAAAGGTACCCCATGAACAAGTGAAAGTGGTCTTATCCTGGTCTTCCGGGCTGATTTGAATCTGGTTGTACCCACTGATCCCATCTAGGAAGGAGAAAAATCTCTTTCCTGCCAGACCATCCAGCACTTGATCTATGAAGGGTAAAGGGAAGTGGTCTTTCTTGGTGGCTTTGTTCAACTCCCTGTAGTCCACACAAATTTTCCATTTCCCATTTTTCTTGGGCACCAACACTAGAGGGGAAACCCATTCGCTATCCGAGATGGGGTAGATGAATCCCGCATCCAACAGTTTTTGCACCTCTTCTTTAACAATGTCCTTAAGGGTTGGGTTCATCTTCCTCTGGCATTGCCTAACTGGTTTACAGTCCTCCTTGATGTAAATATGATGAGTGCAGACTGAGGGATGGATTCCCTTCATTTCCTTATAGCTCCAAGCAAAGGCCCCCAAATGGCGGGTTAGGAGACTGCACATCTCCTTTTCCTGAGAGGGAGAGAGAGAGGAGCTTATCTTCAAGGTTTTCTCACGGCCAAACTCCACATTTTTAACTCTGGTGTTGGTCAGATTAGTGGCACTTAGGTCTACTAAGGCATTGGCCTGGGTGTCTTCCACCAACTCTTCCAAGGATATCTCACTAGGGGGTGGATTTTGGATTAAGTTTTCGATCAAATCATCCTCGGTTGGAGGACCTCCCTTGGTGGCCTCTACTGTGCATAATGATGCAGAGTAGACCTCATCCTCTTCTCCTTCTTCCAACCAGAGGGGTAATTCATGTTCTATCAAAGGTTGGGCAGGAGGGTATAGGACTAGCTGCTTGGACATAGGCCCATTTTTGATGGTCATGCTTCCCGCTCGACAGCTGATATAAGCATCTGCAGTGGCCAGCCAAGGCCTTCCCAAAACGAGAGGATAACCTGTGAGTTTTGCCTTAGGCTGGAGGACCAAAACGTTCGCAGGGTATTCCCATGAGTCTACAGAGACCAAGACATCCTCCACAATCCCTTCGGGAGTCACGGTGGAGCGATCTGCCAATTGCAGCATTTTCAAAGTCTTTCTTAGGGCACTCTGAAGATTTTGCTTAAGCATGGTGTCCCTGGTCATCACATTGATGGCAGCCCCTAGATCAATCCGAGTGTGAGGTATCATGGTGCCATTGATGTGGACATCAACTACAGGACTCCCAGGGTCCAAATACTTTGGACAGATTACTTGCCCCAACATGAGGTCGGACAGTTGTCCTATGACATTGATGGTCGAGGCGTCTTTCTTTCGCCTTCCTAGGTGCCTAAAACATTTCTCTTTAATCAATTTGTTGTAAATTGGTACATCTTTGATAGCCTGGAGAAGTGGAATTTTCACACACAACTGCTTAAGTTCTCATAGAAGCTCGTCCTCCTCTGGTTTGGGCTCTGTGGTCGCTATGAGTCGCTCAGGAAAGGGCGGAATGGCTTGGGGTTCACTTTCCTGTTTCTCTTCATCCTCCTCTAAGGGAGGAGGTTGGCGCTCTGGAAGGAATTTCCCAGATCACAGGTTGATCTCCTGGATCTCCACAGCATAGGTAGGGCATGATGTTTCCCCAGTATATACCTGCTGGGCCTGTCCATTGTTGGGGTTCGGGTTCGGTTGAGCAGGCATTTGAGGTTTTCTTGGAGGCGCAGGAGGTAATGGTTGGGATTGAGTTGGTGGTGGAGGCAGAATGGCGGGAGGAGTGTTGTATTGGGGCCTCCACCCC
>APFE031727557.1:9641-98668 GCA_000404065.3 Pinus taeda | reverse complement strand
TTAGATGTAAATGGGTTTACAGAACCAAGTATGGACCAGATGGGAAAGTTGATAAACATAAAGCTCGTCTTGTTGCTAAAGGATTTTCACAGGTTGAAGGCATTGACTACACTGAAACCTTCTCCCCTGTTGCCAAAATGAACTCTATCTGCTTGTTCTTTCCCTTGCTGCCTCTTCAAAATGGGAAGTCCATCAGATGGATGTTAAATCTGCCTTCTTGCATGGGGACTTGCATGAAGAAATCTATATGGAACAACCCATTGGCTTCATCCAAACAGACTCCAGCCTTGTATGTCGCCTTAAGAAATCTCTTTATGGTCTCAAGCAAGCTCCTCGGGCTTGGTATGCCAAAATGGATAGCTTTCTTTTAGAATCTGGCTTTTCTAGGTGTTATTCTGACAATACTGTCTACACCAAGAAAGTGGGCAACTCTCTTATCATCCTTGTTCTTTATGTTGATGATCTTATTCTTACTGGTAGTGATCCCAACCTTATAACCCATGTGAAGTCCAGCCTTAAAAAGAAATTTGAAATGACAGACTTAGGACACTTACACTATTTTCTCAGTCTTCAAGTCTTGCAATCCAAGGAGGGTATTTCCCTTTCCCAGTCCAAGTATGCTTGTGATATTCTTCGTCATTTTCACATGGAAGATTGTAAGCCAGCTCCTTCTCCCTTTCAGTCTGGAGTCAAACTTTCAGTCTCTTGTACTTCTCCTGAAGTTGATGCTACCTTATACCGTCAACTTGTAGGAAAACTCTTGTATTAACCCATACTCGTCCTGACCTTTCCTTTGTTGTTGGCCTTGTTGCTCGTTTTTTGCAAAACCCTCGTGAAAGTCATTGGAAAGCAGCTAAAAGAATACTTCGTTATGTTTGAGGTACAGTACAGTTTGGGATTCATTACAGTGCCAAAGCAACTCCTCTATTAGTTGGTTTCACTGATTCTGATTGGGCTGGTGACCCTGATGATCGGAAGTCTACTGCCGGTTATGTCTTCACTCTTGGTTCAGGACGTATTACATGGGCTTGTAAGAAACAGGCTGCCATTTCTCTTTCGTCAGCAGAAGCAGAGTATCGTGGTGCCGTGGAAGCTAGTAAGGAAGCCTTGTGGCTTCGTCAGATCCTATCAGAATTTGGCTTTGAGCAGCAGCATCCGACTACACTTTGGTGTGATAATCAAAGTGCCATTCAGCTTTGCAAAGATCCAGTTCAGCATCAGCGCAGCAAACACATTGAACTTCACATGCACTTCATCAGAAAGCTCATTCATGACCATGTTCTTGAAGTGCAATATTGTTCAACAGATGATCAGGTTGCGGACATCTTCACAAAGGCTCTCACAGAGGCGAAGTTCACTAAACTTCGATATATGCTTGGAGTTCAGGAAGTTGTCACTAAGGGGGGATAGGCTCTAGTGCCTCCTTCCTTCTCCTATTGTGTCATATTTGTAAATCCTTCAATCCTATCCCAAGTTGTTCTTAAGGGGGGATGTTAGGATATTCCGACACATAGGAAATAGTTAAGTTCAACTTGGTCTAGTATAGAGTTAGGTATAGAGTTAGGTAAAGTGTGTTTCTTTACCGTTGTACATTTTGTAACTTACAATCCGACGGTCACGATATGTAGTGATCCGACGGTTCATTCTCTCCTCGGTATTACCGACACTTGATCCGTGGCTTGACACCCGATTGGTCCATGAATTCTATTTAAAGCGCATGGAGGGTCATTTGTAGGTTAACCGTGCATGAGAGAAGCTTATGTAAATTTTCATTCTTTTATTAATAAATTGCCTGTAGTAGCCACGTTGGCGCAGGCCGTGGACTGTTTCCCTCTCTGAGGGTTTTAACCACGTCAAAATACTGGTGTATTGATCTGTGATCTGTTTGTGAGCGGTGTCCTTTTGGTGTTCTGTCTGAGGAACTTACCCTGTAAATTCCTACAGACTATTTAAGGATGTGTTGGGTTTATATTTCGAAGGAAAAGTAACAAGTTTTTGATATGTTCACAACATTTCATGTTATGGTTAAAAATGAAATTCAACATGATATTGGTATCTTAAGGATTGATAATGGAGGTGAATATACTTCAAAATATTTTGAACAATATTTAATAGAGAATGGCGTCAAGCACCAAACTAATATTCCATATAATCCATAACAAAAAAGTGTTGCAGAAATGATGAATAAGACTTTGCTTAACATAGTTAGATTAATGATGTTTTTCAAAAATGTCAAATTCATGTTTTGGGGAGAAATAGTAGTTTGTGTATCACATATTAAAAACAGATGTCCTTCTTCTGTCCTAAAAAATAAATCACCATATGAAGTTTGGTACAACAAGTTATGCGCAGTTCAACATTTTAAGGTTTTTGGATCTACTTGTTATGCACTTTTTCCTATGCATCAAAGAAACAAATTAAACGTCAGAAGTCAAAAGGGCATTTTTTTGGGATATTCTAGTACTTCAAAAGCATATAAATTATATGATGAAGAAAACAATTTTTTTTCCAGAGATGTCATTTTTTTAGAATCTACAAAAGAGTTATCTCCTATCGATAACAACTTGCTCATTTATAGAAATTTGCATCCAAGAAAATTTATTTTGAATATGGAAATACAGCTACACATACTGAGGGGGGAGTCCCCATTCTGGACCAGTCTATGGATTTTCCATCTTTAATTAATGAAGATATTTTTTATGAGGAAAATTTGGAACATAATATTGTTTCTACAGAATCAGAAAGTGTTATTGAAGAAGTTCCTAAAGAATTTTCATCTGAAAAATGGAGGAGGTGGTCAATTTCCTCTTCTCCAAAAACAAGGACCATTCTCCAACACTTTGCAAGGAAAAATGGGTCTTAACACAAAACAAGTTTTCCAAAAGGTCTCTTCAAGTTATGAGTTATTTTTCACATGTAAATTTAAACATAAGCAACACAACATCACATAACTCATACATGCATACATAAAACCATTGTGTTTTCCCAATCCTCAGCCGCTGCACTAGTTTTCCCAAGTTGGGTTTTTACAGGGAAATTGTCCAAAAACAACTGTGTTGATGTGTGTGTTTATTCCTCTCCAGTGCAATATGTAGTTTCCGCAGTATTTTATTGTGTAGGTTGCAATGTATGTATTTCAATATTTGCTGTAGAAAACTGCAAATAACTTGTTCAAGTAAATTAACAAGTGGGAGAAATATTACCAGTTTGCTGCAGTAGGAATCAGGTAACCGATTTTTCACAATTTACATAAGAAATATTATGGAATAGGCCTTGTTGTCCTTGTTCTCCCAAATGGTTAGCTCCTTATCTGATGTGGGCTTGATAGGTGCACTGTCACCTTATCCTTCCCAAATTCCTTTCCGTAAGTCATTAAATATGAGGTTTGTCTGGTCTTTCTGGACCATTCTTAGTAGTTCTCCTTGCGAGTGAGTACTACTCCAACAATGTAAATGAGAAAATTCATCTTTGTTAACCTAGCACCTATTCTCTAAGTTGAGGCATTATACAATTTCTACAAAAGCAATTTCATAAACAAATATACATTGGGCGTACCAACAATGAGGAATGGGAATGTAGTATCAGAACATTTGGATATTAATGGGTGATATCTCTAAAACATAAAGTGGCACCAAAATAGAAGGGATGCCAATATCTAATGACCTTTCAAATGTTCACGTTTCAAAAAAATATTAGTGTCATAGCAATAACCCTCTAATATTAAATAACAATATAATCAAACCAAACCATAATTACAAATAAGTTGGCTACGACGAGACATTTCATCACCATGATTTACAAAAAAATCAAACGAATCCAAGATCTTCATTGGAAGCCAAGTCAAGGTGAGGCAAGGCTATGAAACTCCAAAAGTCATTAGGCAGCAAAAATTGCCATAGGCTTTCCAAGAAGTCCACAAGCTTCGAACCAAGGTGCTTAAATAAGAAGCAATTGCGTAGCCCCACCCATTTACAGGCTTGGCAAGAAGTGTCAGGAGCCTACCATGTGGGCGTTTGAACACATTTATAACAATTTGTTGCAAGGTAACATCGATGATATGGCTTTGGAGTTCTTGATTAAGGACATTGACAAGAAAATAGAAAAGATGGAAAGATATATTGCTACCATAACGAATCCTTACCTAGAATTGGAGGTTCTCACAGACCTTGAACAGTTTACAAGAAAATTGTAGATGAATCTTCACAAATAGTGTAATGGAAATTGCAATAATGGGAGTGGTGCTAATAATAATTGTAATGGGAAGAGAGATTTTGGTGTTCACAATGTGTATTATCAGTGCAATATTGTGTGGCAGAGAGGGATTATGGTGTACAATTGCGTGTCAAAGGCAGGAGATTAAGCATCCACAAAACGTTTCATTATGAAACAAGGCCAAAGAGGGATTATGGTGTTGGTGGCATGTATTATCAGCGCAAGATTGTGTGTCAAATACAGGATATTAAGCATTTATGGGATGTTTTGCTCTAAAACCATGTCAGAGAGGGATTGTGGTGTTTATAGTGTGTATTATCAACACAATATTGTGGGGCAGAGGCAGAAGATTAAGCATCTACGGGGAATTTCGCTCTGAAACCATGTTAGAGAGAAGCCAATACTTCCACTGTGACATGGCAGAGAGAAGGACAATGAAACAAATGTTGGTGAGAGAAACAACCTGGGATATATTTTCACCCTCACAAATAGGGAATTAACAATGAAGGAGTTGTAAAGAACATACATAATACCTAAACTTTGGCACTTGTGGCTTTGATACTATATTAGATCAAGATAATAACTCCAAAAATTAGATTGGTTTGCATTAATGCAAATAAGAGTATATAACATGAATTGATATAACCTTTAGAGTCCATATTCCATGATTACTCCTTATTTTAACTCTTCATTTTTATATATTTATAATTTTCATCTAACCATATTTTTTTGGATGAGTAATGAACATATATGGTGTGATGTATAAAAATTAATACAATATTTTTTTTGGAAGAGTAATGAACATATATGATGTGAAAAATAGGAACAAAATATCCTGAACTTCTATTAAGAACATTCCTATGCAATATATTTTCGTAGGGTATATGAAAATTTGCATTCCCATGGTTGGGAGTGAATATACATTCGTAGGGTATATGAAAATTAATACAATATTTCTTTATTAGAAGTGAACACATATTTGTTTGAAGTGTATATATATTTATTTTTTAAGACTTTTATTATAACGTGGACAACTCATTACCCTTTTCCAGTTTCAAAAGGCATCTCAAAAATATCTAAGGATCTAATTTCTTTGGGCAAAACTGTGGTGAATGTGGGAAACTTGGTGGCTTCAAAACAAACTATAGGAAAAGAGAAAAAGAAAGAAAGAAAATTATTTTAATGTCCATGAGGCTAGACATAGTCTATGGGACAGATTACTTCTTTATCTGATTGATGTATTCTGCCCTTTTTTTCTGAAGCCTCACAATAAACGCTCCCAGTTTCTCGACAAATCTCTCACTAAATAGATTATCCTAAGAGCTAGCTACCAGAATATCTGCATAAGTTTCCTTGTTGTCTTTGAAAGCCTCACATTCTAAAATGAAATGCTTTTTTGTTTCCACTTTTCCAGAAAAACAAAAAATACATACTCTTTCATCCAACACTTCTTTTTGGTCTTTTCCAGTGCCATGTTTCACAACAGAGTTGATGAGATTTAGTCCTTAACTGAGGAATAAGAATTTTGGCTCTCCAAAAAATATTGGTCTCTATGTACTTTTCTTTATGATTATGAGTGAGATTAAACACTTCAATATAGTACTTTTTTTCTCTCTCTAGCTCCTTATCCCATGTACGCTTGTGGAATTTATCCATAACAAAAGATTTTATCTGTTACTGTTTACGGACACGTGTTCAAGAAAATACCTCATTTACCAAACCATTTGTTATTTTGTTGCATCCAAGTCTTTTCTCTTTTGCACAATATGTCATTAAAGACAACCTTAGGCCATTTGCCCTCTTCCATTTGCTCAATTTTATTTAAATACCTTATGACTAGCACCATGGCAATTGCTCCAATAGGAACAACCCCTGTTTCACTTAACAAAATAGCATAAGAAACTGCACTTTTAATTTTGAATTTGTTTGTAATCAAAAGCTTATGAATAAATACCAAGAGCGTGGCATATCATAACAAGGCGATCTATGTTCAACTAGAAATGGGTAGAGAACCAGAACATTTTGGTTTATTTTGACACTACTCTAATAAGTTTAATTTTTATTTATTTTATTTGAAATAGAGGTTTATCGTTAAATTTTTATAAATTTGATTTGGAATAAAGTTTTATGGTTCAGCTGGAAATGGGTAGGAGAACTAACCGGTTAAATTTTTTATGTTTTTATTTTATTTAGAATATAATTTTTTTATTCGTCTCCAATTTAATTTGAAATTAGTAAAATCATGGTTGAGTTTATATAATTGGAATATTTTTAAATTTTTTCAAGACATAAATTAAGAAATTTAAGATTTTGCCCAAAAGTTATATTTACCTAATTAATTCTAATAAAAAAACTTAAAAGCTATCTCATTTAATTACACCTTTACTTTGAGAAATAAATCTTCAAATCCGACTCGAGACCATGGATGATCTTTGGTTCCCAAAGAAGGGTCGACCACGCATGATCTTTGGTTCCCGAAGGGCCCCTCCACCTTTCAGAGTGGAAAACATATGATAAGCCGGAAGCTCTCGGATTTTAACAAGTGAGAAGATTTATGATGTTTTTGAATATTATTTTTTTTTATAATCTTGGTGGGAACATTTATGATGTTACTAAAAGGGTTAGATAATCATGGTGACCAGATCTGCCTTTGTTAGGGTTTGTATTATTAACTATCATTTGGGCTCTGTTTGGTCGTATTTATTGAGATTAGTTCATTGATGGATAAACAGACGATGAAATGTGAAAGATCATTAACGTTTTAATATAAATTTATATTTTCATTTTTGTTTCTGAATTTGTGAGTATAGGTTTTTATAGTTTGAAGTCTCACTGTAGTGAGAAGAATTATGAAATAGGTGTTTCACACATATTTTACAGTTTTTCCAGAAGCAACAACATAAGCCATTATTTTATTTTTGGAAGAATTATGGAATAGAAGTTTAATATATCCACAATGTATTTATAGAATTTATAAAATTTAATTACAATTATTAAAATATTATAAATAAATAGATTAATATTTAATCAATTAAATTTATTTTTTTAATATTTTTGGAAAAAGATTATCAAAAACAAAATCAATTTTTCTATTTTATAAGTAAAAGTATATCAGGTGTCTTTACTTTGAATGCTGGATGGATAGAATTATGTTTAGCACGTCTACAGATCCTGGAACCAGGAAGCTGACTGCTTGTCAAAAGAGGGTCTTCATCTCGACTCAGGTTCATGGTCCTTGAAGGTTTTTGTTGGCAAGGAGTCCTTTACTATTCAGGACTTCTGTATTCCAGGTTTTTAGTTTCTTTTTATCTGTCTTTATGATCTGTTTCTAGTTTCTCCTTTTTGATATTCCTGGCATTGTAGGATTATGTATGGCTTTATCTATGGTTTTGTGTCTCCCAGTTGGCGTTGGAGGTGTCCTTGTATCTATAAATCTTTGAGCTTTAGCGATGGGCTCAGTAGAACTCTTCCTATGTTTCTTTAATTTGCATAATATGTACAATCCGGATACAATCTAGCTTTTTCTCTCTGAATCAACAAATAAACAAAAACAAAAAGGAGTGGTAGAAAGGATGAACAACACTATTCAACAAATGGCTCATGCTATGCTAGATGAATTTGGAAAAACAAAAAACTACTTCCAACTTTGACACAAATTTTTTAAAATTATTCATTAATTTTGATTATGTAATTTACAAAAATTAAATAAAATTAAAATTTATATTATTATTAAAAACTATACTTTCTAATTATAACCCAAAACAAAAATTCTGAAATTTATATTATTTTTAAAAACTATATTTTCAAATTTTAACCACCAAAACAAAATTCTAAATACCTTAACTGTCCATTACATTTCCAATATACAGTTTTCAAATGATTATCTTTTTTCTTCCAATATTACAGTTTTCAATTATTATTTTTCACCCCTAGAAAAGAAAAAGAAAACTATTTATATCAATAGGTAATAAAGACAATAATTTATTAAAAATATAAAAAATTAAAAAAATATAATACCATATATTCAACGTATCAACATGTAAATCTTATCCAGACATACTCCGAAAATACTTGCAGTCTTATACAGTTGCATGCAAAAAAAACCATTGATAAAAAATAGATTCTAATATGTCATCGCTAGCATAGGTATATGATAAACATACAAAAATAAATGAGGGAATCAAATGAGTCCTATGAATAGTTAAAATAACAGATAATATAGGACCTGCAAATATAACCTCAACTCTGCGGATGTCCACGATGCTGATTTGAGGGAAAATCTTCATCCCACCACAGGAAAATAGAAATAGCTGTTGACAGGAACATATGATTGCATCTTCCAGCTGAGGCTCTCTGGTCTGAGAGGACATCTCTTCAACTCCATAACCTTAAGTTCTTCCAGCAAGTTCTCAACGACCTACAATTGCACCTGTGCTGTGCAAGCTGACAGCAGTTCTTCTTGTGAATCCGCCCATTGCTGATCCCGCTCTGACAATCTGAGCAATTGGGCGGATGACTCAAGTCTTAAATTGCATAACGTTTTCTATATCTATCCTCAAATTCAAAATATCCCTGCCCTAATGCTCCAATATTCCAGCTGAGGCTCTCTGGTATGAGAGGACATCTTTTCAACTCCATAACTTTAAGTGTAGAGGTTTACCATTACACCAAAACAAAACAGGCACGTCGTGGTAAATGTTACAACCAGTGGAAATCATGGATTTTATAGACATGCGGTGATTTTTCCAACACCCCCTCAAACACAGCTTGGAGGAATCAAACCTGGGTCCAAGCTCTGATACCCTGTGGAGATTGTGGTAAATGTTACAACCCAGTAAGTAAGATCTCCAGAGTGAAAATTATAAATTCTATAAAAGTGAAGTGATTTTTCCAACATTAAATTGTTTAACAAGTTCCCATGACCTACAATTGCGTCTGTGCTGTGCAAGCCGACAGCAGTTCTTCTTGTGAATCCGACCATTGCTGATACCGATTGTCAGCAATTGCGCGGCTGACTCATGTCTCAGAAATTGCATAACGTTTTCTAGATCTATCGTCAAATTCAAAATATCCTTGCCCTAATGCTCCAATATGCCAATTCCCGTCTGATACTTGATACTTGCACAGTAACCATTGGTGCATAATTTCCTGGAGTGTAGTACTTCAACCACGTGAGTGCGCAGAATTATATAAATACGCTGGTCTATATGGCGGGTTGACGAGACAGGCCATCTTGCATAATTGTACACGGAGTGGAGTGTTGGAGTGTAGTGTTGGAGTGTTGTTTTTATTGGTAAGTGAGTTGTTTTTAGTGAGTTTTTCAAAAAATAAGGTGAAATTTTGATTCTGTTATTTAAATTAGAGATTTCTATTATATATAAATTTAGTATTCTGAAAAACTTTAGTGCAGATTCAACATCTTAAAAATTTTGCAGGTACTTTTATTGTGCATATCTTATTAATCAAATTTGTGATTTCAATAAATTCTTGCTAGATTTTAAAAAAATTACATTGAAAAAGGCATCTGCTAATATATTTTTTCTGATTCACTGCAACAAACATGCCCTTCCCCATTCTGGGAGTATCACATTGCAATGTAGTTTGCTTACAATACTTGAAATAATCCCTTCCACAGATGCCATAGGTGTGGGTAACTATTCTGCCATGGTCATCCATGACTTGCACTGGTCCATCTGCATGAAAATGCCCTCTTGCACGGGCAAGACAGCTCGTGAAGGGGGAATCATGTCTTCTTGGGGTTTTGAACTTTGGTGAGGGTATGAAATACCCTCGCTCTACTATTGAATCAGGGCATTTTTGGTAAACCATTATACTATTACTTGCAAGTATTTTGATTTTTAACATTGTTGAACTTACTAAATTATATATAATGGCATGCAACTAGCCCCTATGTGTGTGAATGTGTTGTGTTATAAAGTTAAAGGGCATGCAGCTAACCAGTCATTTAATGCTTTATGGCAGGCTGGTTAACTCTTGCCATCAACAACAAAATGTTTGCCATGCTGGCCAATGGCTTAACTTTCATAATTCAAAGTACATTTAGTATCTATGAGCATCAGTATTACCACCCCCCGTTAAATATAGAGATGCTTCTTTTTAAGTATAGCGTACATTTTTCTCTTGATATGAAAATCAACTTTGGGTGGGCTATCTTGAAAATTAACTTGGATAAGAGAAGAGGCTTCCTTGAAAATGATCTCCTCGTACTCGGGAAGGATGAAAAGCAAATGATTTGCGGAAATAATTGTTAGAGTTGTGATCTTTTCGGCTTTGGTTTAGCGTTAAGTTGATGGATGTTTTTCTTAAATGTCCTAGGTTTGATTCTCAGCTGTTTGGCACTTGCAACTTCTCTCGAGTCTCAACAATTAGTTTGTATGCTAGAGAGTAAACATTAATTATGGCTTCAAATTTCAATGATTCATGCCTGGAATTTGACTTTCTGTGTGTTTTTATTTTTGGGAAACATTTTGAAACTCCAAGAGTGATTTGAAAAAAATATTTAAGTCGATTGTCATATATTTGAACAAGTAATTTAAATTATATAATAAAATAAATAAATAAATAAATATATAGACAATCGGTTTAGTTTAAATAATTATTTTCTTGTCACTAGTGTTTTTGGTGAATAGGTTGGAAATGCACTTATATTTTGGACACAAAAATGAATATGGAAAAAGATAGAGTACTCTAATATAGTTGAAATACATTTCATTGGAAAAAGGGTGTTATTCTTTGAAAGATTCTTATTTATATAAAACTTAAAATAACATAAAAAAACAGATGAGCGTTATTAAATTTCCACTTAACCAGCAAAAAGTAAAATCAATTTGAAATTTCAAACATGTTTGAAAAATTAAAAGATATTTTATTAAATCTGGATCTGTAAAAAATGTTAACGTTAATAATTATATACTAATACATAATATTTAATATCGTAGTAAATATTATGTATTGCATACAAAGTCGCTTCTCATAAATCGCATATAAATTTTAAAGAAGTTTATGAAAATGAAGTGTTATTAAATTAAAAAAGTTTATGATTAAGTCATTTACTTATAAGATACAAGTAGAATGATTTCATAAAAATTTCTTCTTAATATTATATTTATTTATATTATTTTAAATTTGTAAAATTTAAGTTACATTATTTTATATGAGCAGAATTTTAAGTTATATAAAATTATATAAATTTAGTTTAGTTTATTAATGGTTAAGAGTATGTGTTTTTCTAAGAAGTTACAGGTTCAAAACTAGAAAAGGCAAAGTATGTATACATTCATAGACTTAGCACTAAAATCGTTGCCTGGAGGTGGGTCCCTTGTCCCACAAGCAAGGGGGGCTCATACAACAATGTGGTGTGGTGTCCTTAAAATTGGATAACAATAATAAAATTTAGATTTAATATTATTTAAATAATTATGTTCATAGGTCTGTTTATTTTGGAATATGGCTCTTATAATTTTAATTTAATTATTAATAATTATTGTGGATAGTAGGGATTTAATCTGATAGGATATTTTATAATGTTCTTAGTAGTATTCACAAGTGGATAGTAGAGATTTAACATGGACATATTATCTCAAAAGTAGGTATGTTCTTTCTATCTTTTTAATCAAATTAATATATGTGTGCGTGTCATATGAAATGAGTTATGGTTTTTCACATATTAGAGGTTGGACTTTATCTAGTATGTTATTTCTCTCTTTTTAATCAAATTAATTAATTAAAAAAAAACTATATGAATAAGTGGCATATGAAATGAGGTATGGTTTTTTGAGTTGTGGGATTGATAGCCCATGGTATTAGTCCATGCTAGTGTATCAAAGCCTATTTATAGATAAGAATCTTCCTGGTAAAATGAAAGTAAATATGGATCGTTGACAACCATTGCACTATAAAAGTAAAAGTAAATATGGATCGTTGACAACCATTGCACTATGAAAGTAAATCTGGATCGTTCACAACCATTGCACTATGAAGTAGTTACTTGTCACGATCTTCAACTTGTTCATAATTTTGAAACATCTACTAACATGTCTCTAGAGAATAGAACCTGGGTGGAGGAGGAATTAGACTTGCTAACTACCACTCAAGCTATTGTCCTTTAACCATATATTAATTTTTTTCAAATCAATTTATAATTTAGTTATTTTTTATGATTTTTTTTTTAATTTTGATAATCTCAAATGTATCATGAAATTTTATCATGTTAATTAATCTTTCCGGATATATTGTAACATTAGTAGATTAGAATTGATAGTCTAGGTATTTTTAGAGGTTGGACATTATCCTTTTAATCAAATTAATTAATTAAAAAAAAACTATATGAATAAGTGGCATATGAAATGAGGTATGGTTTTTTGAGTTGTGGCATTGATAGCCCATGGTATTAGTCCATGCTAGTGTATCAAATCCTATTTATAGATAAGAATCTTCCTAGTAAAATGAAAGTAAATCTAGATCGTTCACAACCATTGCACCATGAAAGTAAATCTGATCGTTCACAACCATTGCACTATGAAGTAGTTACTTGTCACAATCTTCAACTTGTTCATAATTTTGAAACATAGACTAACATGTCTCTAGAGAATAAAACCTGGGTGGAGGAGGAATTAGACTTGCTAACTACCACTCAAACTATTGACCTTTAACCATATATTAATTTTTTTCAAATAAATTTATAATTTAGTTATTTTTTATGATTTTTTTTTTTATAATCTGAAATGTATCGTGAAATTTTATCATGTTAATTAATCCTTCGTGATATATTGTAACATTAGTAGATTAGAATTGATAGTTTAGGTATTTTTCCAGTTAGGAAAATCACCAACAATTATGCTCTAGTAACTATATTTTCTTGTATAAATACTTTATGATTGCACTCAATAAAATATATGTTTCATTGTGGAGTTCATCGGGCCTGTAAGAGTGGTATCAAAGTGGTCAGGTTTAGAAGCGGTGAGAGCCTGGTTTGAACTCCATTGAGGATTTACAATGGTGGACATGTTGCTTGTTGTGATCAAGGTGGAAAACGTTGCAGTCAACAGAACCCATAGCAAGAGCACGTGGTCAACCTAATGTGACCAAGTGACAGTGCGCGGGACTGGTGGTTTTGGAAACCACCCCGACACCACACATTGTGGTATTAGAAACCACTCTGGGTGCCCCTGTACTGAATGTGGGTCTTCGATTTAAGAGGTGATATGTTAATTTGAAATTGTCCATGGGACCACTTTGTCTCATCAAAGTCCAACGAGTTTTGTGTTATCATAGACCATTGATCAGATTGGCACGTGTATGGGAGTTGTTATCCCCATCAATTGTGTGTTGTCCCCACCAATGTTATATGTTGTAAAAATGTTAATGTCCTACAAATTACTATTTGACGAAGCTTTTAACCTTGGTTAGATTTGGTTAATATTCGTTAAATGGTTATCTCTTGCAAAGGCCTTGTCACAAGACCATCAATTTCTTACCAGATATTTTCATTTTTTTTGGGACAATGACATATTTTACAGTTCATTAAATTTTTTATTTTATTTAGAGATGAAATCCATAATTTTTTTGGCTTGAGTTGCCCTTTCTGGAATATAAAATTATCCATAATGGATAAGAAAGCTAAAGAGTGCCTTGAGTTTTAATGATTTTTGGCAAGATATTTGCCAAGGGAAGAAAGACAAAGGCTAATCTCCAAAATATGAAAAACAACATGTTATCTAGGAAGTCAAGAACAATAAATCCTATGCTATGATTACAACATCAGTTTAATAAGAGGTAAGTAGGTACATTCATTCCTAGAACACAACATACGTAACATTAGAAATTTTAAAGGAACTCTATGATTCACATTCATAATTAGAGATTATTCAATTTTTATTGAAGTTATCTAATTTGGAGATGAGAGATAATGATCCAATGAAATTGGCTTCTAAAATAAAGATCATTTTCCATGGTATAGAAGCCACGGGTGTTAAAGTATATTTATAATTGATTGCCTTCATCAAGGCCTTACACCCTGCATACTCTCACTACTTGGAATCTCTCCAAGTTAGTGGACAATTAAAGGATATTACTTTTGATAAGTTAGTAAATAAAATTGCAGAAAGAGAAAAGGCTTTTGGTAAGAAAGAGTTTGTTTCTAATGCTAATATAGAAACCTTGTGCCATGCACAAAAGGAACATAAATCACAAAATGAGTCTGCTAGAGGTGGCATGAATCCTAGAGGCTAAGGTAGAAGGAACTTTAGAGGCAGGGGCGAAGCAATAACAACAATCAAGGAAATAGACAACAAAATGACTAGACACAAAATAATTTTCAGTATAAATCAAATATGAGATGTTATAGGTGTGGCAAAATTGGTCATAGTTAAGTTAATTGCAGGGTTCATTGGGAGAAGATTACTAATCAAAAGAAATAGACAGTTAATGACAAGACAGAGCAACCATTTTCTGACAAAAATAAAACAAATGAATCTGCACATTATATAGTTTTTCACTGCAATTTCAATATTGATAATGTTTTTAATACTGCATTTTCTTCATGAGAGGATAGAACAATGTAAACTTTGAAACTGGAATTACAAACTCAAAATGAGAACTCTAGCCAAAACTTCCCCAAAAACATGAGAAATCAACTCGAAAATGAAAAGTGTTGATGCTGGAATACACATTTTTTTTCTAGAGCAAATTTCAACATGTTTTAAAAATGGCAATGAAAACCAATTTTTTGTGCAAAAAAACACTGTGAAAATGAAAAAAGGATTATGTTGAAATAATCTTACTTTTTAATTTATTTTTTGTTTTTTTAAGATAAATTTTCAACATTTTGAATTAATGGCGTAAAATATTTTATCATGACTCCAAAAACCATTAAAATTTCAAAAGAATAATGAAAACATAAAATAAAAAAGTATATAATATATAATATAATATAATATATATATATAAATAATATAATATATATATAATTAAAAAAGACAAAAAATATCAATAAAAAATGATTAAGAAAGAAAAACAAAATTAACCTTGAAAAATAAGAAATTTAAAAAAAAAAAAAAAATTAAAGAAATATAACGAATAAATAAAACAAAAACATATTTAACAAAACAAAAACCAAACAAACAAACTAACTACTAACTATAAAAATAAATAAATAGAAAGATAAAATTTCAAAAACTATTAAAAAACTAAAATAAAAAACGAACGTGAATTAAAAAATAAAAAAGAATTAACCAAAAAAACATTTTAAATATTTAAAAACAAATTAAAAAGCAAACAAAAATAAAACTATAAGATTAAATTAAAAAACATTAAAAAACACTAAGAGAATTAATAAAATAATAATAATAATAAAAAAAAAAAAAATTAGTAAAACATTCAATTAAAATCTTTAAAAAGAAATTATTCACCAACCTTTAAAAAGAAAAATCGCGCCCCCAAGCCCCTGGGCGGGGCTGAAGGCGAATTCTCAGTTCAAACAATTGGACATAAAATATTCTAAAGTGTCAAAAAATGTAACATATAAAAAATATATCCACTCTTAATACATTAGAAAATTTAAAGTGTTAAAAATAAGCCCTCTG
Source organism: Pinus taeda (assembly GCA_000404065.3). Taxonomy (NCBI): domain Eukaryota; kingdom Viridiplantae; phylum Streptophyta; class Pinopsida; order Pinales; family Pinaceae; genus Pinus; species Pinus taeda. The sequence goes on along the minus strand of APFE031727557.1, from coordinate 82,853 downwards.
AAAAAAAGGGTTGATGTTGCATCAACACGTTTCAAAATCAGCATGAAAATCACTAACATTTAAAAAAAAATATTTATATTTGATACATAAGAAAATTTAAAGTGTCAAAAACATGCTCTGAAAAAAAAGTGTATTCTAAATCAACGTTTTCCAAAATCGGATGATTTTTTTACTACCTCAAAAAAACGACTAGTCATATCAGTTTTCATTTCAAAGTTTATGTTGTTAAAGCTGGATTTTAGATTCAAGTGCTACTTGTCATATGATATTATGAAAAGAACCTTTTGAACGTTTCAGTGATAATGTTGATGGTGTTGTTTATTTTGTTGATAAGTCTGTAATTAAACCATCAGGCATTAGATCAACTAGATTAAAAATTCCAAATTTAACAGATTACATATTAAAGGATGTTCTTTATATTCCCAAATTTCAGAGGAACTTGATGTCCCTCATTCATATCAGACAACAATGACATTCAATCCATATTTTTGATGGCAAAATTGAAATTCATAGAACAAGTGATAATTTAGTAATTATGGTTGGAGTTGAAGAAGGTACATTGTTGAAATTGAATAGTAATTCATCTATTACACAATCTGCTACAAATTCAGCTCTATTAGCGCAACAAGATAATATTTTGTCTTCGAGTTTATTATGGCATGCTAGATTTGGTCACATCAACTATAACAACATTATAATTATGAAAGAGCAGGGCATTAAAGGTCTCCCCACTATTCCAAGAAATCTCACACCATGTGATGTTTGCATCTTGGGGAAACACTGTAAACAACCATTTCATAATTATATATCTAGGTCTTCTAGAAAAATAGGTCTCATACATTCTGATTGATGTGGACCTATGCCTGTACCAACCGCAAATGGAAATAAATATATACGCACCTTTATTAATGACTATTCAAGGACATTTTGGGTTTATATTTCGAAGGAAACGTAACAAGTTTTTGATATGTTCACAACATTTCATGTTATGGTTAAAAATGAAATTCAACATGATATTGGTATCTTAAGGACTGACAACGGAGGCAAATATACTTCAAAATATTTTGAACAATATTTAATAGAGAATGGCATCAAGCACCAAAGTAATATTCCATATAATCCAGAACAAAAAGGTGTTGCAAAAAGGATGAATAGGACTTTGCTTAACATGGTTAGATTAATGATGTTTTTCAAAAATGTCAAATTCATGTTTTGGGGAGAAACAATAGTTTGTGTATCATATATTAAAAATAGATGTCCTTCTTTTGTCCTAAAAAATAAATCACCATATGAAGTTTGATACAACATGTTATGAGCAGTTCAACATTTTAAGGTTTTTCGATCTACTTGTTATGCACTTATTCCTAAGCATCAAAGAAACAAATTAAATGTTAGAAGTCAAAAGTGCATTTTTCTGGGATATTCTAGTACTTCAAAAGCATATAGATTATATGATGAAGAAAACATATTTTTTTTTTCCAGAGATGTTATTTTTTTAGAATCTACAAAAGAGTTATTTACTATTAATAAACAACTTGCTCATTTATAGAAATTTGCATCCAAGAAAATTTATTTTGAATATGAAAATACAGCTGCACATATTGAGGGGGGAGTCCCCATTCTGGACCAGTATGTGGATTTCCATCTTTAATTAATGAACATGTTTTTGATGAGGAAAAATTGGAACATAATATTGTTTCTACAGAATGAGAAAGTTTTATTGAAGAAGTTCCTAAAGAACCTTCATCTGAAAAATGGAGGAGGTGGTCAATTTCCTCTTCTCGAAAAACAAGGACCATTCTCCAACACTTTGCAAGGAAAAATGGGTCTTAACACAAAACAGGTTTTCCAAAAGGTCTCTTCAAGTTATGAGTTATTTTTCACATGTAAATTTAAACATAAGCAACACAACATCACATAACTCATACAGGCATACATAAAGAGTAGAACCAAGGATTTGTTGATGTATTTCACCCCTTCTGGGCTACATATTTGGGTCTGTCAACATAGCTAGACCACTCCATATATTCAGTGGAAACGAAGTACATAAAAGTTTGTTGATAATCATGTGGCTATTTCCCCTTCAAGGAAATGTTCTCCTATAAAGAAATCTCACATAAAATAGCATGACAACCTATAATCATCATGAAAACATCAACAACACAAGGCGTCTCCTACAAAGACCATATACTCCAACAAAAAATGAGCATACATGAGCATATAAGCACTTCAATTCCACATTGAAGGACAAAAACAGAGATTTCCTCAACAAGACATAGTGAGAAAAGTATAGATGAGTTAAACCCTGAAAGTAACAATTTTTGCAATAAACTTTTGAAGGTAAGAAAATCCCTACAAGGCCTTCTCCATGCTCAAACACATTCAAGCACTGCTCCAAAACCCTGATTGATCCATACACCCATGAACTTGAACCTGCAAAAATTTCCTTTGGATGTGCTCTAATCAGAAAGAAGAGGTCACCATTGGATCCAAAATGTCCAAAAACCCCTAGGTAGACTCTTCTTGAGCTCCAAAACACTCAAAACTCACAAAGATATGCTCTACTAGCTCTCCATGTAGTTTTTGTTATTATTTGTCCTACAAATCAGACTAACAGTCTAATTGTCCTACAAATCAGACTAACAGTCTAATTGTCCTACAAATTCACCCTGTTTTCCGCAACGGAGGTGACAATTTCACCCTCCAACAGTGCAATTTGTTGTATAATTAAATTTCCCAATAACCCATGTGCGTGAAAAATTAGGCCATGTGGCCACGGGCTGGGCCTTAATGCCCGCCCCCACTGGCTTAGCACCTTAACTATCGGGTTATGGTTATATTGGGTCAACGGGACCAAGGATCAGGCCAACAACCCACCCTTCTCGCCTGCCCTCCATCATCTAAGCGCCGAGTCACATGAGTGTGACAGGACCAAGGGTTGGTCCCCTTTTAAGCACCCTTCGCCAAGCTCTTTTCAGACTGTGCCAAGGTCATGTCGGTTCCATACGACCATGGCTAGGGCCAGGGTTAAGCCACTCTCCATTGGCACTTTCCACATTAACGACTATGGTCATATGACAAGGTTGGTGACCAGGGGACGAGGCTGGTCCCCGGGCCCCATCCCTTCACGTTGTTGTCATATGTTGTTAAATGCGACCAAGGGTCGAGGTTGACCACTCGACCCTCCTCCATAAACATGCTCCCATTACACTTTAAATAATAATTCAATCCTTTGACTATTAAGACCCACTATGAGGCCTAGTGTTAAGGCATTGTAATGTTGAATAGGAGGTCAGGGGTTCAAATCCTCCTGGGTCTTTGGCTGACCATACCAAACTTTTATTGTGCTCTGGAGGTGCCACATGGCAATCCATGATTGGGCCACACAAAACCAATAAAAATAGTCCAAAACTGACGAACATGAAACTGACACTTGTTAGTACTCGGTTGGTCGTACCTGCACTGTCACCCTAGATGATGTCAATTGTATGGAAGCTCAATCAAATGCCCAGTCAGTTGCCTGCTCATTTTTTAGTTGTTGGGCCAAACGATCAAAATGATATAACTTGAGAATTTAGTGCTGGATTGGGGTGAAATGAACTTTGTTGGATTCATAATTATGAGAACTTCAACCTGGCACTGGTTTCAATACTTTCTGGGCACTTTCATTTTTGAGCTAAAATTGATCACCTGATCAAACCCGCACTTCAATATGAGCAACCTTCACAAACACCTCAGAAATAGTTGAGAAGATCCACTCATATTCGCAAAATTCCAAGAAAATATAATGATTATGAGACATGCATTTCTTTTACAGGTAGTGTTTCTCATGATTGTAATTATTCCACAATTAGTGAACCTAGTTGTTTTGAAAAAGCTACTAATTGTTATGGATGGAAGGATGCGATGAAGAAAGAATATGATGCCCTTATTAAAAATGGCACATGGAGGTTGGTGCATCATCCCACTGGAATCAAACCCCTTGGTTATAAATGGGTCTATAAAATCAAGTATAAAGGAGATGGTTCACTTGACAAATACAAGGCCAGACTTGTAGCTAAAGGCTATGCTCGGAAGGAAGGTGTTTATTATCCAGAGAATTTTTCTCCTACAGTGAAATGGGGCACAATCATAACTTTTTTTTCTCTTGCAACACAAAAAGGATGGAAGATACATCATATGGATGTGAAAACAATATTTTTGAAAGGAGATTTGAAAGAGGATGTCTACATGTTTTAGCTTGAGGTTTTTTTTGTCAAAGGCAAAGAAAATAATGTATGCAAATTGGTCAATTCATTATATGGACTGAAACAAGCATCCCGTGCTTAGTATGAAAAGTTAACTAAACACCTCCTTAAGTTGAATTACAAAAACTTTGACCTAGATGATGCAACTTTATTTGTAAAAAAGATTGGAAAATTTGTTGTGTATCTAGTTGTCTATGTTGTTTATTTGATGATTACAGGGAACAATGATAGTTATATAACATCTATTAAAAGGGACCCATAGAAAATCTTTGACATGACATATCTGGGTTTGTTGCATTATTATTTTGGAATTGAAGTTGTTCAACAACCCAAACACATTTTCATTTCTCAGAAGAAGTATGTTGGACAGCTATTAAACAAATTTGAATGCAATATTATACCCTATTTCTACTCCTGTGGAGCAGAATTTGAAACTTACTTCCATTGGACGAAGTCCATTTGATGATCCAAAAAAGTATAGACAACTTGTTGGAAGTTTAATTTTTTTAACTGCTACTAGACCCGCCATTAGGTTTGTTGTAGCGATACTTTCCAGGTTCACGCATCAACCCTGTGAAGGTCATTGGAATGCAACAAAAAGAGAGTTGAAATACTTGAAGGGAACTCAATCTTTTTGCATCAAGTACTCCAAAGTTGAAAATTTCCATCTCACCAGATATTCAGATTCTGACTTTGATGGTGATAAGGAGAATGGGGTCCCTACTTCTGGTTATTTGATGAATCTTGGATAAACAACCATTAGCTGGAGGTCATGCAAGCAATATATATCTAATGATTCTACCACTGAAGCTGAATATGCTGCAGTAGCTCAAGCCACAAAATAAATCATCTGGCTTCCTAAGATACTTGAATACTTCTACGAGAAGCAGAAATATTACACTCCTTTATTTTCTGATAATTCTTCTGCAATATAGTTGGCCAAAAATCCAAAGTTTCATGATCAAAGCAAACACATTAACACTAAGTATCACTTGATTCGACATTATGTGGACTCCAAAGTTATTCATCTGACATATTGTTGTACTTCAGAATAGATAGCATATATATTCACCAAGGCACTAGGATGAGAAAAGTTTGAAAAATTCAGAATGTTACTCGGCATGATAGATGTCCCTTCGGATTAAGGGGGAATAATGTTAACTAATCCATCATGATATATTGTAACATTAGTAGATTAGAATTTATAGTTTAGGTGGTTTTCTGATTACAGTTAAGAAAATCACCAACAATTATGATCTGGTAACTATATTTTCTTGTATAAATACTTTATGATTGCACTCAATAAAATATACATTTTATTGTGGAGTTAATCGAGACTATAACATATCATTAATTGATGTTTATTCATATTTAGTAGTCATTTAATTTATATAGATAGAGATTTGAACTCATTATATGAATTTTATTACTCCTCATTATTACCATATAAAATGTTTTACATGGTAAATTAGAGAGAAATAGTCATACCCTTTACATCATAGAATCATCAAATGGAATATCTATATTTTTTTCTTCTTAAACATATATGTTTATAAAATAATTAAATAAGATATATAACAAATTTATTAACATTAATAAGAATAGAATATAAACTAAATGTTATAACATTAATAAGAATAGAATATAAACTAAATGTTATATAAGGGTTTCGAAAACTAACATTGTTTTTCAAAAACCAAATCAAACTATTCATGAATTCATTTTTATTTACGAAGACAATGCAACAAGACTATGATCTTTTTAGTGGGTGAACAATGAATGGTGCATATATTCTAAATATGATATCAAAGATGACTCAACCTTTGTGGTAATCATTTACCATTCAATAGAATATACTTCCATTTATATTATAATTAAAATATATTATATTTATATTATACTTAAAGATACACTGGTACGAATCACGTTTGTGATGCTTCACCCATTCATTTGCACACGCCACAGCTTGACACACTAACAGAAGGAATGATTGCATCTGTTGGGAGGGGATAGATCCCCTCCTATCGGAATATTGTGGTTGGAGAAACAAATACCCAAGGTGCGGTGGCTGGAGGTAACGAGAGTGGAAATGGGAAAGGGGCTCCTATTTTCAATGCCCAATGTAAAGCTCGCATGTGAGGTCAATGCTTCCTGCAGACGGTTAAACAACCAATATTTCTAATACTTAGCAACAAACTAGAGACCTACAGGGACTATATGAAGGACCATGCATTAATCTGTAAATTTATTGGAGTCTAGCCTACTGAAAGGGACTTGGTAAAGTGGATTAAGCACAAATGGAAACCAAAAGGCCACATAGAGTTGAATCTAGGGGCTAGAGGTTTCTTTAGAGTAGTTTTCACCAGTCTAGAGGATAAGGAAAGGGTTTTTGAAAATGGGTCTTACTTCTTCAACAATGGGGGTCTCTTCATGCGGCACTGGGAAGAGTGTTATAGCCCTGACTAGGAGAAATTTCTGGCAGCACCGGTATGTGTTACACCAAACAATCCCTCTTGCAGACAAGAGTGATCTCCCTAGATCCTAAATGGAAACTAGAAACAATCATGACAAATGATCTAAATCTTTCCCTAAGTTGAACTTGTTCGAATTATAAGCAGTCTAGCTAATGGATATACCTCTTACCGGTTTCATGAAATGCCTAATGAAGATCCCTGATTGTGACTTGATGTAGCGCTTCAATGCTTGATAGGACCTGTAAACATAAACCATAAAAGGATCAAAAGCACATGTGATATAATAATTCAAACAACTTCGCCTAATGATCAAGGAAATTAGGGATTGAATTTTCCTTAATGAACATAATAAACAATTTTAGACTATTCATCATTCACAAAAGACAAAATCAATGGGAGAAAGTGCTCATTTTTATTAATCAAAAGATAAGAGGAGCCTTACAATCTTCACCTTGATGCCATGAGGTCCCTCCAAAATTCCTTCAATCTCCCCCTCAGATGACAAGCTCTCCAATCTCAAACTAGTAGCAAAAGTTTGTATTCTCTGAATTCTTACCTCCTTCATCCCTCAACTCTCTAGTCCTTTTATAAATCAAAGAGGGGAACGTTTCAGATCCCTAATAAGAAGATGGACCTCCTTTAATCAGGGGTTAGGTTAACATGAGAAAAGGGATGGAGATTCATATTATGAGGGTTATAGTTCGAATAGTCATCACCTGGAAGCATTCAATTGGGAAATATTCGACCAACTATTTTTCTAGAATGTACTTTTTATTTTTACTTTCTAGAAGTCACCTGTGCAGGTTTATAGTTACAGACATAGCACAACTCTATGCTTTTCTCAGAGTCAATTTCAGCACATGTGCAGGAAACGCTAGATAAATCGGCGTAGGTGGAACTTAACAAGGTGTAAGGGATATTTGACCCAAATTTCTCATGTACTTTAACATATTTTGAGTTGTTTGACTTATAAGGTAGTTGGTTTCAACATGTTCACGGATGGTAAAAATATCCATAAACTAATCAAGTGTCATGGCGAAAAATTGATGTGTAATAGATTTCCCCCTAAAGTGCGAAGTCTTAAAAATAAGTTTAAATATTGAAGCACTTTATCATTCCAAGGATTGGATCAGAGGCAATGGTCGAAAACTTGCAAGGAACATTCAAGGGAACAAAATACAATATATATATCAAAAATCATCTTTGAGGTAGGAATTCCCATACTTAGAGTAAAGAAAAATCAATGAACAAGCATGAAAAAACTAAGGTCATATAGATGGTAGACACGACATGGACACAACCATCTGTCTACCATCATGAATGTAAAATATCCTCGCAACTTGGATTGATGAAACTAGATCTAGGGTCTTGATCTTTATCTCTCGATCCATAGTATGATTCTAACCATGCGACTGATTGTCTCGAAGTCGAACATGGAAGAAACCACTTGATTACCGGTCAATGATGTGAACCATTAACAAGTGCAAGAGAAACCACCAATAATGAAAATGGTTTTCAAGGTACCCCTAGTAAAATCTTTGAAATATGAATATGTGATTTGAAGTCGAACACTCATAGAATTGTTCAATCGAAGGAAAATGATGAGAAATTTTTGTCGAAGGCGGCCAACCTACCATTAAGGCATGCATACTTAAAGGTACTGAAGGTTTCTAAATCAGCTTCCTAGATACTGACCTAAATTTGATAGGAGGTGATTCATCATTGGAAATACTACGACACAAAACATGATATCAAGTCTTGAAAATAATTACAAGGACTGACTCAAGGATGGTCGACGTCAATGAAGGTAAGTAGTTTGCACAAGGATTTGAACCGAGTTTGAACTTATCTTGAACACATAATGACACTATAATGATTTTCCAACATTTGACTTAACGATAATACCCAAAACCATGAATACTTTCAATGAGGTTTGATTAACTGTAAGGTAAATGGATTTCCCAACCTAGACATGAATGTGACGGAGCACCATGTTCAAGAGTGACATGCTACCTTTTAACTAATGATGTAGAATGGACACTTTCCCCAATTTCCCCCCACCATTACTGGGAGGCACCTCTTTATTTTTTACAAGATTGAGGAGGTTAACATATGCTTGGACTGTAAGCTCATCCTTCAAATGAGTCCATCGAAGTATTTTTAATGAACCCTAAGAAGGAATGGTTCGTATTGTCATGCTTAATGAGTCCTATACTATTTATTTTTTTCTGAATCCAATAAAGGGGTAAATCGATATCGTTTTCTCTTAAGAGTTTGAAAAACACACAAAAAGAAAATTTACTCATCTCTTTAATCATAAAATTATAACGAGCCCAAAGAAAGTGAAGCTCCGCTTTTTTCATTTTTAGAGAGTCAGAAGAAAAACATAAGTAGAATCCATTAGGTTCCTTTTCATTGGTTTAGTCTCTCAGGTCCATGTTGGCAGTGTTGGACCCACCAACATGTCAAGGGGCTCTCCTCGGTAAGAAGTCCCAATTATACCTTAGACCGTTTGGTGTAGAAGTCCTAGCAGTGGGTCGTAAGTTAATGCCTTGACCACAATGTCGCATTGACGCAAGTAAGATAACTCTATTAGTAGCAAGGGTGTGACTGATGCAGTGAGTCAAGGAAAGAGTATGAGAGGTTCCAACACTTCAAAGGGAGAGGAAGGTGAAGGTGAGTTCCAGGTTGAAAGGGATTAGTCCCAACTCGGCTAGGAACACATAACACAAAGGACATGCACAACTTGCGGTAGAGAAGTCGACACAAATGTAGTAGTCACAACATACAAGGTAAGATAACCCAAATAACACTCATGATTATTTCAAGACGAGTGTGACAGTTGATATAACAAGGTTTAGAGAAAGGTTTGTCTGATGTTCGGTAGAGTAGTCGGCATGAACGGTGACATCATTAACAACATATGCAACACATTAACAACAAGATTCATATATTTGCATACAAATCAATTCATATACAAGTACGTAAGTTAAACAACATATATCATTAAGGCAATCGGAGAAGTCCAACTACAATAACAATATATGCATGAAAATGTGTTGGCTTTTATTATATAAATAAGTGTAAGTCACAATCATATAATACACCATGTAAACCTGCTAGCCCCATCAGTGGAACGTTATAGCCACATCCGCCTGCTCCTCCAAAGAGATGTACTAGCTCTGTGTAGTGGAGAAGCCAAGGCATGTTACACTATTGTCCAAGCCTTCTTCAACATAGTCTTAGCAGAAGGTTGGATTGCCAAATGCCTATACAATGAGTTATGAGGGACTATTTATAGCAAAGGGTGGGGTGACCCTTGACATCCCCTTTGTGACAGTTCAACTACCCTTATGACTCTTCACCTACTCTATGATTGTTACATCTAACTGTTGACACCTGACTTACACTTGACATGACTCAACATTACAATGCACATGTACTCATGTGAGACAACATGGCTTCATCAAGCCTTGCAAGACATCACTGACACTCGGTCCACTGTGGTGAGACCAATGGTGAAGCTAGTGAGTTGATGCCAAGCTTAGTCATCCGTGATGGTGTGCATGTACCTCATGGTGACATCTTGTTGAAGTGAACTCTTGGCTCTGTTGCAACTGGTGCATTCATTCGGCCCCTTCATCCAACTCATCTTCTAACATGCACATGGTCTTCTTGGGTATGGTCAAACTGGAAACACACTAATGCATAGTGTCCGTGTTGATATTCAAGCGTGTGCTGGTGGTCATGTGCATCAACTTGCCAAAATGCATGTTCAACCCCAGTTGGACTTTCTTCTTGTCTTGGTGAGTGTGTTGAATGGGTTGGATTTCGTGCGTGTGCTCAACAACATGCATGTTGCTGGATCCTTTGCATGAGATTCATGTTCTTATTGAGTTCCTGCTTCAACACATGAAACTCCTTCTTTGTTCCATCTTTTGCCTTCACGGGATCTTCATGTCGCACCGTCACTTCATAGTCTGAGTCTCCAAAGTTTCTTTCATTATCAATGGGTCTGCTTGATCTTGCAACTTTGCTCCGCCTCTATGTTGTCAATAACCTCCCTCTTGCATTCGCTGCATTCGATATGTTGCCTTCAACTACTGTTCATGATGTTGCTCACTATGTTGTTGCTGCTTGATGTCCTTGTCCACGAACAACTTGATGTCTTTGTGAGTAGGTAAGCCCATGGACACTTGATCGACTGCATCCCCAAGCGCACTCTGAATGGTGTATTCATCTCTCCTCTCTTGGAAACCATTGTATTTTTACTGGTGAGAGGAATATGAACACATTTGATACCTAGAGACATTGAAACACTCATATCAAGCAATTTGTTAGTCGAAAAACAAAATGAACATGAGAAATGACTTGCAACATACCTGGGTGAATGATCATGGAGGTTGCACAATTTCGGCTGGGAGGTTGGGAGACCGACTGCCAAGAATGCACAAGGCACAGTCCGGGCTACTGAGAGACTCACTAACTGTGCAATGCACAATCGAGTTTGGCAGTTGGCTGCTCAGATTGCACAATGCACGATTGCATCTGGGGAAGACTGCTGGCCTAGGGATAGATTTGCGCAAATTTTTGGGCCAAGTAGCCACTGACCTTTAGAAATGCACAATTCAGTGATGGAGTCTAGTGCTGAGCAGGAATGCGTAAATCTAGAGAGGAAGGTGAGCCTTCCTTTCCCAGATTGTGCAATGCAGTCTTGGTGAAGGCAGAGCTCGGGCCAAGGTTGGCCCGACTCGCCGACGGGCAACTGAAAGCAAGTAAGTCAATGAATGGATGGCGAAACTAAGTGATAGCAGAAGTGAATAACAGTGCATGCAAAACATGAATGAAAGGTTCAATAAACAGATCAACATGCATGTGGGTGAGGCAATTCACCGGTTGGGCGAACATCTATGCAAAACAATTTCATGCATGCGATCGCAGTGAGATAGCAACGAAAACTGAAATAGATCTAGAAAAAGCTAGTATACATGTAAACGACAGCAAGTGTTCAAAGAAATCAAGCAAATAGTACTCATACAAGAAAAAACCCAAAAAGAGACAGAAATGCAACACAAGGCATGGGAAGCGGGCTTACCCCAAAATAGTTGAGTTGAATGTGCTGACTGCTCCTGGATGTGATGTGGGATGTTAGAGATGCAAGGTTGATGTGAGGTATGAGCTCTGCAGTGTCTAGTTGATGATTTTTTATAACATTGAGGTTGTGACGCGTATGCCACAAATCTAGGGGAAGTGACACTTGGAGGGAGGTTTCTGAATTGTTCCTTGCATGTAACCTCCAACTACTAAACATAGATCCCTGAAACAAGGGATGCATTTGCATGCTACCTTGGGAGAAGTATCCTCTGCATGCAAGTGTGTTTTGCTTGGTCCCGGAGGGAACTGGTCAACTCAGTTACACATGCAAGCAACTGCTCGACTGCTGGACAAAGATGCGCATTTCTGGCTGGGAGATGGGCTGACCGCCCAAGGGGATTACACAATTTCTAGGAAGATCAACTGACTGCTACCCAAATTTGCACAAATCCTGGGCTAAGCAGCCAGTTTATGCGAAAAATTGCGCAAATCCTGCTGGGAGGGTTGACTGGAAGGATTGCGCAATCCTGGAGCCTATTAGGTTGTTAGAGGGAATTGCGCAATCCTGGAGCCTAGCACGTTGCTAGAGGGAATTGCGTAATTCCTAGAGGGAAGGTTGGTTTCCCTCTAGAAATGGGAAAATTTCACTCGGAAGTTGCTCATCCTGTAGCTGGACCAAGTCCGAGTGAGCAACCTATGAAGGGAAAATATCAAACTGTGATCGACAAGCTACCTTTGAACAAGAAAGACACTGAAGCTGGAGGACTTGATGAAGCAAGGCAATCTGATGTGAAGATTGGTAGGGAGGGGCCAAAACAAGCTATGGAAAAATTTTGGAGGGTGGTTGTTTCCGCTAGAACACTTAGCGACACATTGGTAGAACTCCAGCTCTTTGAATGGACCTTGTTCGTGAAAAGAAAGTCTAACACCTCCGCAAGTATTGTTCAGCTCTCAGCTTGTCTTCGCTTCACACTAGCTTGATTGTAATATGTAGCATCTACCAGACTCTTGGTCGATTAACACACATTCTAAGCCAAGGCAACATAATTGTTTTGATTGGGGCTGAGGGGTATATAAGTGCACAAACAATGTAGTCGTCAAAGTATAAGTTTCATCTCTGGTGTTGCTCCACTGCCAACAGGCCTGGAAAGTACCCTGGTAGAGTCACATAGGAACAAAAGCATGGCTTCACTGCCAACGAGCCTGGTCAGTTCCCTGACGGAGTTACTTGCATCACCTCCCTGCGCAGGAATCCTTTCTCTTCTTTTTCCTTATTCATTTTTCATTTTTTACTGTGCATAACACTTATTCATTTCAGAGGCAGAAGAGGGATCCCGACTTATTAAGAGAACAAGAGATTTTTCTAGCAAAGAAGTAGTTTACTGTATCTCTAATGTGGCTGTTAAGGTTTCCCCCCTTGCCTTACTCTACTTGACTGAGCTGACAAGGGTTAACCCTAAAACAATCAACTAGAGGAAGTGACACTAGTTAGCACGCAAGTGTTGTGTTTACACCAAGTAGCAGCACAGGAGGCAGCCACGAAGGCGCGCGAGGGAAAAACGTCACCTTCTCATGGGCAGGAAGCAAAGGAAGAAGAGGGAGGCGTGGACCCGAACACCGCGTCAACACAGTTGAAGCACCAACACCCGACCAGGCAGACAAGGCCACACAAGAAGGTCAAGGCCTCGAGGTTGTCTATTAACCTGATCAGTCTAACCGAGGGAGATCTGCACGACATCGGCATGACATTGCACGATGTCACCTCAGAGGCCCTCCAAAATTTTATGCAGGAGAACCAGATTGTGTTGGGGGCTGTCAGAGCGCAGTTGTAGCAGTTACAGGTGCGCCCACCTCCGGCTGGTACCCTTTCGACCAACCTTGTAGTTGAAACAATGACAGCAAAATAGATGTTACACGCTTAGGTGACGAATACCGTAGTGCTACCCGAAGGGGCACTAGTGACAACAAATGAGGCTAATAGGCCTATGGTTAGCGCGTTGAATGCTCTTGGCATCAACATGGCTACACTCCCGCAGGAGACCTTACACATTCTGCAAGATGGGATAACTGCAGAACTACGGGCTAGGGAGAGTCGTGCACTGAAAGTCCTCAACAAGCAGAAAATCAATATGGAAAAAATGAGCTTGCAGTGCGACGAAGTGGTGTCGCAAAATCGACAACTGGTACAGGTACTAGATGAAGCTTGCCAAAGCATCCCTAAGCTCGCCATTCCAACAGACACACCAGCAGAGGCGCACATCCATATGCTAGCAACAGGGGTGCGCGAGGTGCGGGAGGAAATGAAAAAGGTTCAGCTTTAGATCGCTGAGTTGTGGTTAAAGGCGCAGTCGTCTAGCCCTCCAGAAGTCATAGAATAGCACGCTAGCACTATTACAACAAGACTAGACGAAATTGGCAGTGCAGTGCGAGACTGCACCAGCAAGTTGGAAGAGTCATTTGAGGTCCTCACAAATCTGCAGGAGGACCCCAACATCCAACACTTAGAGACAGAGGCGTGAGAACTCCAACAGCAATATGACAGTGTCAAGGGATCTGCGTAGACAGTGGCCCTCACTCAGAGGCTCACGCGGATGCAACAGGTCAAAGCGCTGAAAGAACAGGTGGACACGACATGGCACAAGGAAGCAATCCTGAAGGTGGGCGTTCAACCTTGGATCGACGAGGCCTTCACCATCACAGTAGAAATCAAAGGCAAGCTCACACACATGCAAGGGATATAGGCACAGGTGCAAAGAAGCACTTCTGACACCATGGTCTCGGAACAACGCATGCAGCAGATCCAGTAGGCATCAGCTCAGTGCGCTACCAACATTGCAGCAGTTCGAGCAGAGTTGGAAGGACTTCGTGCAAAGATCTCCACGTCGATAGAGTGACTCAAGGGAGAGTCACGATGTTTGTGTTGGGGGCTTGTTGGGCATGGAATCCCCTCAGGCTTGTTTTGGGGCTTAAAGCCCAAGTTTTGACCAAGTCTTTTTGTAAAGCTCCGCGAATTATGGGCGCAGAGCGCGAAATTATGATAGAATCACAGGGTTTTCCACCCTTGTTTTTGTAATGTAATGTCAGCTTGATAGACCTACCCATGGTCCGCAGACCATGTGATTGTATAAATAGAGCGAAGCTCTAAGTAGAGAAGACAACCAAAAAAAGAATAAAAGAGCAAGAGAAATCTAAGTGATTGAGTAGAAGCGAAAAGTGTGTCTTTGGGTCGTAGAGTAGGGGAAGACTCTGCAGCTGAGTGCATAGAGGCCAAGTAGTCCGCAACTGAGTGCACGGACCCCTACAGCTGAGTGCATAAGGATGGTTGAGTCTATAACCGTTGGAAGAATCAATAAAGAGAAGTTTATCATATTTATGTGCATCTTTCCCTATTTTAATATATAATTGGGTATAATTTGCAAGTATATTGTTTATTTGTTGCGCGAACTTATATGAATGTTTTGTATAATTAATTATAATGTAAGACATCCAAGTAGGCGAAGGTAATTAACTGATATAGAAAGTGATCTAAAAATGGGGCACTTAGGCTTCTTGTCCAACTTACAAGAACCTCTCCCACTCCCAAAGCTTTAAATATTCCCTAGTCTTATTGATTAGCCAATGCAGAATTAATAAGTGCTTGATATTAAGGTGTATGCTGGTTGTTTTAAACCGTTCAGGTGATATAAATTAATGTGTTGAAACTGATACATAAATACATATAACAGTAAATAATGCAACAGTAAAACAAACAAATAAGATAGTAATTTAACTTGGAGTTCACCCAAAACTCTTGGGCTACGTCTCCTTGAGCTCTAGTCAACTTGAATAGTCTCTCTAGGATTATGGCAGGTCTTTTCACAAGCTCTTGGCTCAACTCCATTGTTTTACACAGGAACAATGGGCTCAGAACACCATCTCTCTTTGGCTCTTGAAGCTCTTAGCTTTCTGGCTCTCGGCTCTCGCTCTCGCTCTTGACTCTGGCTCTTGGCTCTAGCTTTGGCTCTGGCTCTTCAGCTCTAGCTTCTTTGGCTCCCTGCAATTTACAGCTCTCTGGCCTTTCACTTGAACTCCAAGTGACTCCCTTGGCTGCTCTGCGCTTCAACTTTTTCTTTTTGCATTGCTTGTTTTCGTTCCCTCTGCTCAATTGAGCTCTCTCTCTGAAAAATTTCCCTATCTTTTTTCTTTTCTCTTGTCTCAACGCTGCTTATTATCTTATTTTTTTGTCATTCTGTGGCTTTTAGCCAATCAGCGCTATCTGTTCATTTTCCCTCTCGGGCTCTCTGGCTTCTGACCTCTGTCCGCTCGAATCCCTCTTATGAGCATTAGCAATCACTGCATAGCATCTTTAGGGGAGGTGGCCACCTGTTCTGCAACGGAAAGGACCTTCGAGCCTTTGAAATCCCCCAGAATAACGTTCTCTCTTTACACAGAGAAAAATGCTAAAACATAGGAAAAATCATCAATCTGCTGTTTTTTCGGACTTCAAATATTATGAATTCCTTCTTATCTTTTATCAGGTCCACCTTTTAAATTGCCATCACAAGTCGCATAGGCGTGTTCCATGGTTTTCTTTTGTATTTTTAAAGATACATTAAACATTGCAAAATCCTGTCGGAGGACCTTATGGTGGACTTGATGAATTATATATTTACATTCATAAACCCGTCGGGTCCGAATATGTATCGCAAGTCGTAATATCGCGTGGACCTAGGGTAAGCCATATGGCGTGGCCTATGATGACGTGATCCACCGATGTCGATATCAACGATCGCGATATCGCTTGGCCCGAGGTCCCGCCTTTTCCTCGTGGCATCGCGGATTGCAATCTGCCGATATCAGCGATCGCAACATCACTCGGCACAGGGGTCCCTCCTTTTCCTCATTTCATTACCACCGCCAATTTCGATCGGCCGATTCGGTGATCAGCATATTGCAATATTGCATCGCCTAAGACCTTTGCCTTGGGTATACATCGCCTGCCTCCGATCCAACCCACCAATCTGATCATCGGAGGTCGCTGATCGGGGGTTCCTTTCGCCTGACCTTAAGTCCTCCTCTTTGCCTCATGTGATGCGATTTTCCCTTATAAGGGTCTTTTTCCCATTTTTAAAAGATTTTTTCCTCTTTTCCCAAAGAAAAAGGCATCTTCTTTTGGAAATAACTTTTGCATCCTAAGTATATTTTTTCCCATTCGAGTTGCAGCAGATTCAAAATGAGACGATCTATGCAATGGGGCTAGTTCCAAGAACTTCCTTGGACTTTCATTTTTCCTCTGGAGGAACACCTTGACTTACGAATCTATCCAAAATCCATTTTGGATCAGAAAGATAAGTAATATATTGGGTAATAGCGCAGAGCGCGGCTCTAGCAGCACAGAAGCTCCACAACCCCTGGTTAGGGTTGCGCGAAGGCAGTGTATCAGGGCGTGAGGAATAAGGAAGTGCACGAAGTGAATTGAGCGCAAGGACAAATGGTGGGACCAGTCGAACCTCTCAGACATCTCAAGGGTGCTGAAACCTGGTTCTAGCACCCTCCCATACTACTTCGGGTGAGACCTTAGTCCGCGCTCCGCGAACTGTTGCCGAAAGGGCTAGTAGTACAGGGATTTTTTTGGCTAATTAACTCTAAACCTGGGTCAGGCCCCAACAAGCCAACACACTAACTTCGATGTGGGTGACTTAGTCTTGAAATGGGACAAACCCGATGAAGACAAAGGAAAACATACAAAGTTCTAGTCCATGTGGATTGGTCCATACACTATTCAGGAAAATCTTGGCCCATACACGTATCGTCTACAATCAATTAACGAGAAGATTGGAAACCTTCATTTCGATGGACAAGACTTAAAGCAATATTTTCAGTAACCTGGTTCCGAGCTCCACGCTATGTACATAGTCTTTGTACTGCTTGTTTTTTTCACTTTGCTTTGCTATTTTTTCTTCGCTTTGTTTTGTTTGCTTAATATCATTCTATTTTTGTTTTTTGCAGTAGGTGCTTCCCTCTACTGAGTTCTGGCTTTTGAATGAGTATGTGGCTAAGATCCAAAGAGTCTTGTGACACTACAACGCTTGGCGAGTCCCGTGTCTGACTTCTTTGTGCTTGGTTATAACCTTTGGCCGATGAAGTCTTGACAGAAAATACGATTCATCTGTAAGGGAAGTTCTAGTCCAACCATGAACCTATGTCCACATTGGAAAACCCCATGCTTGTACTCAGTCTTCTACTGTGTGTGTTCATACTCATCCAACTAGTAGAAACAGAGAAGGGGAAAATCTAAATGAGCAATTCTAAATCATAGGTCGTACATGCTTCTCTGAAGGAACAACCTCTTATACTCTCAATAACTTGGGATCCCTCTTCTACCCCAAAAATAAATAAGTTCCTATGCACATTTCTCTTTATTTATATATTATATATTATATATATATATATATATAAGGCGAAAGAAGAGAACAACTTCCTGCGCAGAGAGGTGAAGCATGCAACTCGACTGGGGTACTAACCAGGCTTGTTGGTAGTGGAGAAAGGTGTGTGTTCCTACGTGACTCTTCCAAGGTACTGTCTATGCCTCCTGGCAGCAGAGAAACACCAGAGATGAAAACTTATACTCTGAAAATTTTAAACTCGCGAACTAAACTACCCTCCTTGATTTTAAAACACTATGATCAATCTGAAACTTGTTGTTGTGTTTGATTGAGTTGGCAAAAGGTGAACCATGTTTGTCCATGGGGTAAGTGGGGAAACCAAATTAACCTGCACAATGATTCAATACTCCCTGATAGACCAAGGCCCTGTGCTATCAATGAACCAAAACAAAGAAGTTGGTATTCAACCAGTGTGTCGCCAAGTGTTGTAGCGGTTGCAACACCCTCCAAACTTTTGGCATGCATCCAATTTCAGAGACTTCCTTGGTTTTTCCTTGATGGTTGGAAACACTCGGGCTCAGCCCATGAGCTCTTGTCGAGTCTTTATGCCCTCTTTGGTTGACCGATCACTGGTCATCTTTTAGCATGTTGGTTGCAATGTCATGTTTGCAATCTTGTTCTAGCTATGTTGAAGGTTTGTCTTTGTGCGTACAAGTTGTTTTTGCTATGTAAAAATCTATCGCACTCACACGCGAAGTTGTAAACAATTTCGTGCAAGTATCGTCATAATCGTTCAATGATATATCTCAAGTGTCGTGCTTGTTGCTCTCACCCTTTAGCCAGTCACACTGAACATATGTTGTCTTGTGGTTTGAGGTGTCATGTCATCAAGTCATGTTGAGTGTGTTTTCACAAGGTCATGTATACACGAGTTCACTCACTCACGAAATTAACCATTTTTCCGAAGCTCTATTAACCGTACTAGCCTCCATCATCTAGATCTCCACTAAGTTGCACTTCGCAGTGTCAGCCCTCAATGGCCAAGCACTATTGCCTAGAACTGTGTAGAGATTGAGGATGCCCTCCAGGAAGTCTACACTGCACAATTTTGGAATCAACCTGGATGATTATCACCCAGAACAATGCAGAAGTTTCCCAATAATCCATCTCAGTTTGTGCTCCTCGCAATACTATCCATCAAGCCTCCTACTAATAAACCATAGAATTTGAGTTTAACAATGACCCAGGGCTGCACTCATCTCCAAAACTGCACAGAAGCTGTCCAGCCTACCATCTTGCACTTCCTGAAGAAACTGCATAGACATGAGGGATAGGCACATGTTTCTTTTCAATGCACTGTCTCGGGAAATTGCACAGTTTTGCCAAGCAATCCCCCTGCTGACCTGTTCTCCACTCCTGCTAAAAACTGCATAGTTTTCATTAATAGTCCACCTATTTCCCGACACCCCACTCAACCCGGAAACTGCACAGTCATGTCTTGCTTGACTACCTCCCAGAACTACACATTTTTTACTAGCAGTCTCCTGCGACCCGATCTCGGCCTCCTCTAGAAAAGAGCATATCTTTCACTGCCAGTGCCTCCTGCTACCGACGTTGCCTTCCCCGAAAAAACTGTGCAATTTTTCTTCCAAACTGAGCCATATCTCGCAGATGTCATTGTTGTCTTGGACTGTTCAACCCAGCCTCTCAGTGACCTCTGTGGAGTTTTTCCCGACAGTTCCCTGTAGCCTCGCATCCTGGAGTTAGGTCCCTATACTACTAGTGTAACCCCTTATTGTTATTAGTGAAACCCCCTTATTGTATTATTGTTCCCATATAGTCTCCGTGTTGTTATTATTGTGACACATAGAAGCCTACTATTGTTATTGTTGTGCCACTACAATATTATTGTTATGTAGGCTCTGATTGTGTTGGGACCCCTTAGACTCCTATATATAAAAAGGAGGTCTTTTCATTTGTATCATCCAAGAATTATTCATTTGTGTAATGTAAAGGAGGTTTCCCCCTCGAAGAGTCTTATTTTGAAGTCGTTGATCTATCTTTTCTATCCTTTTGTGAGCTGGTTTCATAACATTTGGTATCACAACTTTGGATTCTAGGGTTTCGCTGCTCCAAACAAGTCATCATGGAATTTTTGATATAAAACAAATTATATGACATTTCAAAAGCTTAAATTCAAACCCATTTGAACCGAAATCTCAATCAACCTTGGATCCGAATTTCTGATCGTTTCTCGCTATATGTTTGGAGATAGGATCCAAGGAAGTTAGGGTTTTTGTAGGCTCCCAAATTATATCTCAAACAGGTGACTTGGGGAAAATCATCATAACTTTCTTTCTCAGCATCATATTGAAATTTCATAAACATTTAAATAAAGAGGACAACCTATAGTTTTCTTTCTATTGGTTTCAAGTCCTAAGGTCGAAACAGTGACATGTGGCACTTCGTACATGTTTTCTCTACTGAACAAGTCTATAATCAGGACATCATGGGATATTTGGTATAACTCTTCCTTGGAAAATCCAATCTTAATCAGACTTTCAGGGTTGGAAAGAGAACTTAGAAGGCTACCATAGAACGCAATTTCAGACCTTGGAGATTTGAAATTATATAGATACAACAGATTCAATATCGAGCTCCTACAAAGTGAGAAAAGGTGTGTAGTTTTTTTTTTTTTTTTTGGTTGAAAAATTAGTTTGAAAGAATTCAAAGGGCATAGTGAAGCATTATTATCATTAGTTAATGCCCCAAAGAAAGAAAATGGAAACGCCTAGTAAGAATACTGAAAGCTCTAGCATGACTCATGAAGAAGAGGAATAAATGCAACATGATATATCAAAATTACGAGACCAAGCGCAACAAAATTAACTCTCACAAAAAGTAATAGAAGCTAAGATGGATGGTTTAAATAAATACATGGAAGCTAAGATGGATGATTTAAATAAAAGTGTGGAAGCTAAGATGGATGTTTTAAATAAAGGCGTGGAATCTAAGATGAATGACAGGGAAGCTAAGATGGGTGGCATAAAAGAAAAACTTAAAGGCAACATGGAAGAGTTTAAGACAGATTTGACAAAGTTGCTACAAGAAATGCCTATTAACGGTGAAAGGATAATAAAGGAAACTCATGATGAGAAAAAAATAAATGTTAATCATGGTTTCATAGACACTAACCTTGGATTGAAGGCCCACCATGTTCCAAAGATCGATATGAGGAAGTTTGATGGCAAGGATCCTGTAACATGGATACTACAGATGGAGCAATATTTTGATCTCCATAACATGCAAAACACACAAAAGGTATGCATTGAAACTTTATATTTGGAACCAAATCAGTTTATATGGTATCGATGGCTTTTCTCTCATAAACAAATTGTCACTTGGGCAATTTTTACGGAAGAAATGATAGCACATTATGAGGATACAAAAAGCAACACCTTTTTTAGCCAATTGACAAATCTCAAACAAAAGGGTTCAATGATGGAGCACATTGAGGACTTCCAAAAATTGAACATAAGGGTAAAAGATATTCTAGATGAGCATAGGATGGATGTGTTCATAAGGAATTTAAAGGATAATATCCAACATGAGGTTCGCCTTTGGGAACCTGATTTGTTGGAGAAGGCATTCAGGTTAGCAAGAAAAATGGAAAGCAAAATTATGGCAACCATGAAGCCTACCACTCACAACAATAAATATGGAAGTGTTGTCACCCCTAGCCTTCCACAACCTGCAAGGTTGACACCACAACAATTGGAAGAAAAAAGAGAAAAAGGCCTTTGTTATATTTGTGATAGCAAATACAGTAAAGGTCATAAGTGTGTTGAGAGGAAATTATTCTACATGGATTGTGAAGAGGAGGAAGAAAATGAACAAGAAATGTCAAAAGAAGAGGATATACTCTAGGAAAAAACCCTAGATAAAGAAAAAATGAATCTGACCATATATTGTAATCTATTGGCTAGAATTACCACTCCTCAAACTATCAAGATAGAAGGACATATCAAGAAGAAAAAGGTAATAGTGTTGATTGATTCGGGAAACACCCATAATTTTATTCATTGTAAGATAAGCAAGGAATTGAATTGCTTCCTATATCCAACACCAGAGTGTCAAGTCATGGTTGCAAGTGGAGGAAGCATAAATTGCTCTGGAAAGTTTCATAATATCAAGCTATCCATGGGAAAATATGTATTTAATAGCCCAATGTTTTCCATTACAATGGGTGGTGTTGATGTTGTACTAGGGGTATTGCAAGGAAACCAGGAAAGATAATCATCTCTAATGGTATGACAAAGCTTATAAAGAAGGAGAAACGAGGTGTAATTGGACAATTATGTTCGCTAGAGGTTCCCACATTGAAATCATCTATTTCTCTAGATCTCCAAAAATTCTTGGACAATCATTCCAAGGTATTTGAGATTCCTAAAGGCCTCCCACCTATTTGTGATCATGATCATGCTATTCATTTGATTCTAGGAAGTGTTCCTCCAAACATCAGGCCATACAGGTATCCCTATGCCCAAAAGAGTGAAATTGAATGTATGGCTGAAGAAATGCTAGAGGCTAGTATAATTCAACCTAGTCAAAGTTCTTTCTCTACTCCAGTAGTATTGGTGCACAAGAAGGATGGATCATGGCACATGTGTTGAATTATAAGGAGCTCAAAAATCTCACTATTAAAGATAAATTTCTCATTCTTGTCATTGATGAATTATTGGATGAATTGCATGGATCAATTTACTTCACCAAATTGGATTTTCGTTCAGGATATCATCAAATCGGAATGAAGATTGAAGACATTTCGAAAACAACATTTAGAAATCTTGAGGGTCATTACGAATTTTTTGTCATGCCTTTTTGCCTTACCAATGCACCTTATACATTTTAAGGCTTGATGAATTCCATTTTTGAACCCTTCCTTATAAAATTTGTGTTATTATTTTTTGATGATATACTAATCTATAGTAAGTCTTGGAAGGATCATGTTCAACATGTTGACAGGGTGCTCAAACTATTGGAGGAGAAACAATTATATGCAAAAGCCTCTAATTTTTTCTTTGGAGTAGAAGAGGTGGAATATTTGGGTCATATTGTATCTCATGAAGGTGTTAAGGTAGACCCTAGAAAAATTAAAGCCATTAAGGAATAGAAAATCCCCACATCCATAAAGCATCTGTGAGGGTTTCTAAGGTTGACAGGGTATTATCGTAAGTTTGTTAAGAATTACGAGAGAAGAGCAGCACCTCTAACAACATTACTGAATAAATATGCATTTTCTTGGACTCCAGAAGCAACAAAGGCCTTTTAACATCCTAAAGAGGCAATGTGCCAAGCAACAGTCTTAGCTACGCTGGATTTCACAAAAACCTTTATTGTGGAATGTGATACCTCAGGAAATGGAATTGGTGTTTTTTTAATGCAAGAAGGAGGACCCATTTGTTTCGAAAGTCATCCAATCAAAGGAAATTATTTACATAAAGCTATTTATGAGAAAGCAATGTTGGAAATACTACATGCACTTACGAAATGTCGACCTTACCTAATGCGAAGAAACTTAAGGTAAAAATGGATCATGATAGTCTTAAATACATTTTAGAACAAATATTATCTTTAGAAGAGTTACAAAAATGTGTCACAAAGATGTTGGGTTATGACTTTGAAATCATCTACAAAAAAGGGTAGGAAAATGTTGTTGCAGATACACTCTCAAAAAAGGATAAGGATTTGGCAAAACTATTTTTGTGCCATTTCTATTATCAAACTAGATTGAATGAACGAAGCAAGAGATGAATGGAAGAATGATGAAGTGTGAGAACGCATTCAAAAGTTCTAGCAAGATCCTAGTACATATGATACGTTTAGATGGAAAGATGATTCATTATGGTACAAATATCGCTTATACCTATGTAAGAATTCCCAACTCAAACAAAAGATTCTTATGGAATTGCACACTTCTCCCTTAGGAGGGCACTCAAGATTTTTAAAAACTTACCACATGATTAAGAAGGAACTTTTTTGGGATGGCCTTAAATTGGATATTCAAAAGTTTGTGGTGGAATGTTTGGTTTTCCAACAAAATAAAGTTGAAACAATTAAGACCCCAGGTCTATTACAACCTTTATCCATTCCAAGCCAATGTTGGGAGGACGTTTCAATGGATTTTATCACAGGTTTACCCAAGTCTGAAGGAAAGAGTTTCGTCATGGTGGTAGTTGACAAACTTACCAAGTATGCACAATTTTGTGCATTATCACATCCATTTAAAGCTAGTACAGTTTCTACTGCATTTATGGAATCAATTCAAAAGCTACATGGAAACCCAAAGATTATTGTAAGTGACAGCAATCCCATTTTCACTGAAAATTTTTGGACAAAATTATTTTCTTGTGTCGGTACTTAGTTATCTCATAGCTCATCTTATCGTCCTCAATCTAATGGGAAGACTGAGATAGTAAACAAATGTTTGGAAGGATATCTTCATTTCTTTGTATCTGATAAATAGACACAATGGGTCAAATGGTTTCCTATGGCTGAATGGTGGTATAACACTGCCTTCCATACTGCAACAAAAACGACCCCATTTATGGCACTTTATGGATATCATCCACAATCCATCATATCATCTTTAAGAGAAAATTCTAAGGTTCAAGTAGTGGAACATCACATCGAGCATCAACAACAAGTTCTCCAACTCTTAAAGGTTAACCTAACATTGGTGCAGAATAGAATGAAACAACAGGCATATCAACATCGCAACAAAAGAAGTTTTGATGTAGGTGACTGAGTATTCCTACGGCTACAACCATATAAAAAAATTTCTCTCAAGCAAGCTAAAAAGGATAATAAATTATCACCAAAGTATTATGGTCCATACAAGGTGTTGCAAAAGATTGGTACTATGACATACAAATTGGATCTTCCTGTAGCTTCCTGAGTGCACCCAATTTTCCATGTTTCATGTTTAAAGAAGGTTATAGGTGATAAGCTCCCAGTTCAAACAAGATTGCCAAAACTTGATGAGAAAGGAAAAATCATATTGGAACCATAATCAGTCACAGAAATAAGAACTCAATAACTACGAAATCGATCAATTTCGGAGAATCTCATCAAGTGGAAGAACTTATCTACTGAAGATTCCACATGGGAGGATGAAAATTTTATATAGAAGCATCCATAACTACTCAAGCATTAAGGACAACAATTTTCAGAAGGAGAGGGGCATGTTATTTCCTTACAATACTTGTGATTCCCCCATTACTATTGTCATTGTATCCCTTATTGTTATTATTGTGCCCTTATTGTCCCCATATTGTTATTAGTGTGCCCCATAGAAACCCACTATTGTTATTGTTGTGCCCTTATGTTGTTGGGAGTGTTATCAAGGGCGAACCCAAGCCGAGCTAGTCAATATTGTGCAGGACTAGTTCAGGCTGGCCATCGACGAAGGATATGTCTTTTCTTACTAATGAGGCATGAATGAAGGAACCTTGCCTCATGAAAGGCATATCGGACCAAGAACAAGGAAGGCTGGGAAGGAAACAGGAGCGTGAAAGGAAGGTATACAGCACAAGGAAAGGCAGGTGGGTGAAAGGCTCCTTACAGATTACCCAGGATACTCACCCAAGATATTCATGTTGGAGTATGTCAGGCGATGGTAGAGATAGATATATTTGCTTTCACCAAATCAAAGAAGAAGGGCATCTGTTAGGTCGACTTGATTATATTGTGACCCCTTAGACTCCTATATATTGAAGGGAGATTTAGTCATTTGTATCACCCAATAATTATTCATTTTTGTAATGTAGAGGAGGTTGCCCCCTCGAAGAGGTTGAATTCTAAGGCGTTGATCTATCTTTTCTATCCTTTTGTGAGCTGGTTTCCTAACATTGATAATTTGGGTGCTCCCACATGCTCATTTACATATTTAAATGTTTAAATCATCCATATTTTCTTCCTATATGATGAAAGCAAAGGGAAAAGATGTAACCTTTACTAAACTTGTTATGTAACAAGATTAGAAAACAGAAGAAAAGATAGAGCACCAACTTGAAAACAAGCCTCTTTGATGGGGAAACCTCGTTTTACATCACATAAATGAACAATTCTTAAACGATTCAAATGGCAATACCTCCTTCGTATATATAGGATTATAACGGTTCAAAATATAATTAGGGCCTACATAACAATAATATTGTAAGGGAACAAGAATAACAATAATAGGATTCTATGGAGCACAACAATAACAATATCAAGGCTAGAGTAGTATTATAGGGACCTAATATAACTTTCCTTATGTGGATCTAGATCTAAGTCATATTTTACATCTAGATAACAACATTCTCACTCCCTTAAGTCACAAAAGGATATACTTTTGATCTTAATGACCTTGCATCCTCATAAAAATTCACATTTTGGTTCACTACAATCCTTTGTTTTGCTTGAATGTAGATGTTATAAGTTTGAGCTCCCAGTCAACTTGTTGAACACAATCTTTCCAAGACATATTGGAGATTAGTATATCATCAACAATACTATGAAAAAAATTCTAAGGAATGCTATGAAAGTGGAATTAATCAAACCTTTAAATGTGGAAGGTGCATTAGTAAGGCTAAAAGGAATGACCCAAAAATTCATAATGACCTACATGAGTTTTAAATGTTGTTTTCAAAATGTATTTTCTTCATTCTAATTTGATGATATCCTAAATGAAGATCAATGATAGGAATGAGAAACTTATCTCTAGTAGTGATATTGTTGATCTCTCTATAGTGTGGACACATCTGCCAAGATCCATCCTTCTTATGCACCAATAATACTGAAGAAGAGAAAGAACTTGGGGTTGGTTGAATTATACCTGCCTCTAGCATTTCTACAAGCATACATTCAATTTCACTCTTCTAGGCATATGGATATTTGTAAGGTCTAATGATTGGAGGAACACTTCATGGAATCAAGTGAATAACATGATCATGATCGCAAATAGGTGGGAGACCTTTGGTAGACTCAAATACCTTGGAATTATCAAGGACTCTTTGGATATCTAAAGAAATGGATGACTTGGATGTTTGAACATATAGTGAACATAATTGTGTAATCACCCTTGTTGTTCCTTATTCAAAAGCTTTTTCATGCCATTAGAGATGATTATATTCCTAGGTTTCCCTACAATAACCGTCAATTCAATTTCATTTCCTTCTAAGAAAAAATTCAAGAAAAGTTCTTGAAAATTAAAAGTTATCATCCCCAAAGATTGCAACCATTAGACTCCTACTACAACATACGCACCACCCATTGGAATGGCAAGCATTAGACTATTCAATACATATTCCCCCATGGTTAGATTGATATTATGGCACTTCCCTCAATAATTTATAGTTCCTCCACTTGCAACTATCAGTTGAGACTCTAGCGTTGGATATAGAAAGCAATTCAAATCCTTGGCTATGTTACAATGAATATAATTATGAGTACTATTTTAATTAATAAACACTATTACCTTTTTCTTCCTGATATATCATTCTATATTAAGAGTTTGAAGAGTGATAATTCCTACCAATTCATTATAAGATATGGTTAGATTCATTTCTTTGACCCCTGGGCTCGGTTCCTGATTTATATATTCTTATTTTGATGTTTCTTATTCCTAGTCTTCCTTCTCTTCATAATCTATGTAAAATAATTTATTCTCAACACACTTATGACCTTTAATGTACTTTCTATCACAACTGTAAAAAAATCCCTTTTGATCTTTCTTCCTCCATTTTCTATGGTGTCAACCTTGTAGGTTGGGGAAGCTAGGAGCGGAAACACTTCCATGTTTATAGTTGTGAGTAGTAGACCTCCTTGTTTCCATAGTTTTGCCTTCAAGTTTTCTTTCCACCATAAATGCATTCTCCAATTACTTAGGTTCCCAAAGGCGAACCTCATGTTGGATGTTATCCTTTAAAGTCCCTATGAAGGCATTAATTAGATGTCATTATGGAATATCAATTACCTTGATATTCAATATCTGAAAGTCCTAAATGTGCTCCCAAACTAAATCATTTTTTTTAGATTTATCATTTGGGTAAAGAAGGTATTGCTCTTTTTATCCTCATAATGTGCTATCAATTCCTTCATAAAAATTATCTAAGTGAAAATTGATTTATGAGAACAAATCCATTGATACCATAGAAGTTGATTGGGTTATAAATATAAATATGCAATGCGTACCTTTCGTGTGTGTTTCACATCATGTAGATCAAAGAACTACTCCATCTATAGTATCAATGTTACCATATCCTTTCCTAAAAAATTCCTCATATCGATCTTAAGAATATGATTGGTCTTCAACCCGATTTAGAGTCTCTAAAATCATGATTTGCATTCCTGTCGTTCTCAACATGGGTTTCATGGCATACCTTGTCATGACTAGGAAGCCTTTCTTCTAAAAACCTTGTCAAACCTGCATTTAAACCTTCCATGTCTTATTTTATTTTTGTCTCTAAACAATTCATCTTAACATCCATCATTTCCTCCAATTCATCTTTAGTTTGTCTTTGTGAGAGTGAAAATTATTGCACTTGGTCCCATAATTTTGATATATAATGTTGCATTTCTTCTTCTTCATGCATCATAGTAGAGATTTATGAGGTCTTAATGGGTGTATAGTTTTTTTCTTGTTTTGGAGGAATTTTGTAACCAAATAACAATATCAATGCTTCATGATTCCCCTTTAATCACTTTAAACTATTTTTTCAAACAAAAGTAATGCAAATTTAAAAATACACACCTTTTAGAGCTATATTTTGAGCTTGTTGATAAGGATAAACTTGAAATTGTTTTATCTTTGTTATTTTGGCTCTCCAAGGTCTAAAATTATGTATTGTTGTATCCCTATGAGTCTTCTTTCCAATTCCATAATTTAGACCTAGATTGGATTCTTCAAGGTAAATTTATGCCAAATCTCCCATGATGACCTGATTATGGACTGGTTCAATAGAGTAAACTTATATGGGATACCATGTGTCACTTTTTCAACCTTCAACCCTGAAAGTAATACCAGAGAAACTAAAATCCATTCAATTTCAATGAATTTTTACAAAATTCAAATCTGATGCATGAAGAGAAATTTATGATGATTTTCCTTGAAACACCTTTTTTAGACTGAATTCTATAGCATTAAAAAACCCCAACTTCTTTGGACCGTATCTCAAAAAATATATAGAACCAATCTCTACAAATTTTACATTATGTTCATAAATATTTCGAATCCACATGATAGAAATTTCGGCTTCTTAATCCTTGCCAAAAAAATTTTATAGTGAAAATTCCAAGATTCCCTGTTTGAAGCATCAAAACCTTAGGATCCAAAGCTCTGATACCTAATGTTATGTGACCAAATCACAAAATAGAAGAAAAAATAAATCGACGACTCAAAAATAAGCCTCTTTGAGGGGGAAACCTCCTTTTACATGACATAAATGAACAATTCTTGGATGATTCAAACGATAAGACCTCCTTGGTATATATAGGAGTCTAAGGGTTCAAAATATAATTAGTGCATACATAACAATAATAATGTAAGGGCACAACACTACCAATATGGGGGCTACACTAGTATTATAGGGACCTAATATAACTTTCCTTCTGTGGGTCTAGGCCTAAGCCATATTTTACATCTAGATCATATTGTACATCTAGATAACAACCTTCTCACTCCCTTAAGTCACTAAAGGATACACTTTTGATCTTAAAGACCATGCATCATCATAAAAATTCACATTTTGGTTCACTACAATCCTTTGTTTTGCTTGAATGTAGATATTCTAAGTTTTGTAAGTCACACTATATGAAAAAAAATATCCTTGATACTCAAGGATTCCAACTTATCCTCTTCTCCTTACGAACATGAATGTAAATTGAACATTAAAACACATAGAAATGTGATACATTTGGTTTTATACCAAGGAGTTCATCCTTTTGTGTTTTCTCCTTCAATATCTTGCCAAGACATTTGTTCAAAATATAAATTGTGGTATTAGAATCTTATACCTAAATACATATGGGAAAATCCATGTCATGGATCACATTCTTAGAAGCTTAGAATAATACATGTTATCTTTCAAAATATTAGAGAGGCATAATTCCATACATATCCTAATGGATTAACTTGAGAATCCCCTCAATCTTTCTTCTTTCCTCATTGATTGAAAACATAGTTTTGACATGCTTGAAAAATACACATGCGTTGCATACATCTTACTTTTTGTGAATGAGATTCATTACTCCAAATTTCATTGTAATATGGAATTTCATTAATTTGAAATTGTTTACGATAGTCTATGATTCAAAATATGAAAATAGAAGAAGTGTGGCAATCCTTCCAAGGCTGCCACGAACCTTCAATATAATGTGCTTAGGAAAATTCTTTGTTACAAATATGGAAATATAAATTATGCATAGCATATCAAATCCCTTGTGTAACAAATGAAATTAGTGAGTGATGGCCCTTAGATTTAAGGCATATGTCATAGTTGTATGCAAATGTGGATTGTTGCAATCATAGATTTAGGTGATAATTAAAACATAATCAGGTTTGATAATGAAATTATGGCTTCTAAAGATTTGTAATTTTATAAATAATTTATTCAATTTTATACATAAATACATACCAAACTGGAAAAATTCCACATAGAGAGAAAAAACGTTTTTCAATTATTATTCCCTAGTTATAATATTTGTTGAATCTAACTTATTCCAAAATTAGAAATAAAGATTGAGAGGATATTTCAATAATCTCTTATTAAAAAAAACCAAAATAAACAAATAAACAAACAAAAACCATCCAACTCTAAAGTACGAATTAATAATAACACAAGTTCCATTACAGTGGCAGATGTCCTTATTGAAAAGGAACGAAACAATGATTAATGTTCACCGATATAATTGAAATGATTAATTTTCACCAATATAATTGAAAATTTCAAAGTAATGTGGTTGAGTTGCCATCGAATATTCAACAACATTTCCCTTACATATATGAAAGGCTTAGCTACAAGTAGAACGCAATGATGATAGAACGCATTTTTCCTTCACGACCTTATATACACCTTGGGGTTCATGGTATATTAAAGTAGAAAGGAGAAATAGAATTATTGCTACAAGCACCTTTTTGAGATACTTTGGAAACACTTTGAATTCAATATATTCTGCCAAAGATATTGTGATCACTTTATGGTATCAGGAAGAGCAGAGTAGCCGTTGTGATTCAGAGCTTAGACACAAAGGAAGAATTGAAATTTCACACTAGACTTCGATAATATTTTATTGCATAGAAACACAAATTTATGGTCTAATTTTTTTTTTTAAATCGTTTGTTCAGGATGAGAATAAACATCCAACCAAAAGTAGGTCACCAAGTAATAGACTATTTTATTCCTCAAGTATGTATCCTACCATATCTTATCTCTAGTTCTATCGGCAAAGTAAGGGGCTCATCTAAAATTGGGCATTACATCATCTACAGTACTAAGACATCTATTTCCACACTACATTTTGTATGTCTTAGTAGCTTGATCACGCACCCCCTCACTTGGAGAGTATGGATATCCATTATTTCCACATTCAATTGAGGATGCTTCACGTTCAGATGTTCCAAAGTATATCATTTAACGTAATATGAGTATTTCTCATCTTTACCTACTTAACATAATATAATGGTTGCTATATAGATGATATTTCCTGTGCAACTATGAGTTTGTTTTAGGTCAATGGTATCCACTTTTCATCCAAATTGAGTGATTTTTGTGGAGTGTCATAAAGCTTAAGTCGTTCATCATTAACAACTAGATGTATACTAGGGTATGAAGGAATTTCCAATAGAAATTTATTGTCTTTCAATTTTTAACTTCCTCGAGGATAATACATCAACCATACTGAGGTGGTATTAATCCTATTTCAGGCTAGTGAGCCTCTCTTTCTCCCAACCACCACAACTAGATTCAATTAAATCCAAGACCAAAATACTAGAAAATTACAGTTAACAAAACTTCTATTTTGAAACTCTAAGACCCTGATAAATTTGAAGTTAATCAAATGTATGAATGGACAACCTCTAATCCAGCTAAGTTAATTAGTTAGAGGCAGACTTGTCCACCTTAGAGGATCTCAAGTTTATGGTTAAATCTCAAAAACAAAAATTGTTTATGGATGAATGTTAAAAACAAAAATTGTTTACAATCTGGAATTCAAACTAAAAAATATGGTCGATTTGGCCACTTACCTGGGCCATTTTTTAGCACTTGCTGGTGGGAGAACACTTGGAAAGTTTCTTTCGTAGAGAAATTCTCTCCACAACTAGCTATGCAACAAAAACTCTTGTCACGAGGAAGCAATTGTTGTTGTTTTCGCGTGCCAGCTCCGTCGCAACAGAAATGGATATCCACGTTTCATTGTTTTTCTATTTGTGCCATTTCAACTTTTGGCCAAGAGGTTTAACTAAAATCTCACTCTTGTCAAAGAGTTTAAATGGAATCTAACATCTCGGTTGAGAGTTTGTGCCGAGAAATTATGTTTTACCAAACTTTCGGCTGAGAGTATTGATTAGAATCTAAACTCTCAACTGAGAGTTGTATTTAGAATCTAAAATTTCGGTTGAGAGTTTATGTCCAAGGTTTTTATTCCCAAACCTCTTACCTGAAAACTTGTTCAACTCTTATTTGAGAAGTTGCAACCCCAGCACAAAACTAGCTAAACTCTCGGCTAAAACATTTTGAAACTCTTAGCTAAGAAAGTTTTAAACTCTTGGCTAAGAAAATATATTGACTTTTTTTCTTCATCAAGAGTTCAATAAATGTAGTGTGACTTAACCCTACATACCAATGTATTTTCCATTTTCTTGTTTTCTTTAATCTCTTCATGTGCATGGGTTAGAAGAGAAACAAAATCTATGAGATGAGAGAAGGAATACAACTTTGAATGGTGATCCACCTCACCAACTACATCTCTAAAACCATTTTTCATCTAAGAAATTATTACTAAATCTAGAGTGAACTCAACTTCCTTTTTTATATCTAAGTGTATAATGTATTATATAGAAAGGAGAATCATGGATATCTTAAGAATACACATTTTGAAAGCTTCCATAATCAAAGCACACTTTTCCTTCTCTACATACTCTCATAGGAGTTTTTTCTCCCATCAATATAGGAGGTCTAGCGCAAGGTAATAAGAAAGAAAAATAACGTTTTTATGAAGTCATGTAATTAGAGGAACTTGAGTCCAAGATCCATATTTTAAATGATGATGAAATAGTAGTAAAAAAAATAATCTTCACTCTTCTTCTTGACATTTTCTAATATACAATCCACAAGGTTGTGTTGCTGAAGTACTTTTCATAATATCAATGCCATTCACCATAAAATAAATTTTTGGATGAAAAACTTTGTTATAGCAGTTGCACTTTGTTCTCTCCTTCTTAGAGTTTCCTCCTTTGGGGTTTGAAGTCTCCTTAGCAGATTCAATTCTTTCTTCATCTATGTGATTAAGATTCCTTGATCCATGCTTATTATTCTTATTATCATCTTACACTACAATAGCATGGGCCTTGGATATCTTGAAACCCCACCTATATATGAGTTTATTTTTTTCATGAATTAGTGAGTACATGAGTTCATCCAAAGATGAAAACTTCCATGCATTTCGCATAGAAAGTTGATTAGTGTGGAAAGAAGATACAAATATTGAAAGAACTAAAAGGATGATATGCTCCTCTTGTGTATCCATGCCAAATAACCCCTCAAACGTAGTCCATACTTCATTGGGATTTTTGTAAGCATCAATATGAAAGTGCAAGCTAGAGAAATGGCCAATCGTAGGATCCCATAGGTCCTGTCCACTTTGTTGATGTACTTTTCATTTTCTATAGATACATTCATCTCAAATTCAATCCCCATAGCAATTCTATAGCATCCCTTACTACACAATAAAAGTAATCATATTAGGAAGTGGAGAGAAATGACATGTATTTCTTCAAAGAAACCAAGAAAGAGTTCAAGACTATCTGTTGTTTATTAGGATCGACAAGGTGTTTCTTTAGATTATCCTTAGTGAGCTTGTTAGTATAGACACTAAATAATATTTCTTTTCAATTTAACAACTCTCCCAACTCCTTTTTTACCTCATCACTTGGCCAGACTTCTCCCTCGGACCCAATTGATAGAAATATATTCATTCTAATGATCCTTTCAGTTGAGTAGTAGTCACTATTGACATTGTTCCACTAATTAAGCAATATCTTGATTATTTCTTTAGTTTCTCATGTACCTTTATCACTTAGTTGATATACAAAATGTCATAAGAAAATTCCTAAGTGTTGATCTTAGGAATTTTTGTTGGGTCCTAAGGACACTCTTTGGGACATTGTTCTAACTGATTGATAGCATTCAAGACTCCTTGCAATTGAATGCCTCACCCCTTAAATAACATCCAAAGTGGTACTAACTTGCTTGATATCTCCTACACAATCTATATATAAGGGTATACTTGTAGGACTAGTGTGTTGACTTGAGGGGGCTTGGACCCAGGTTCATAGTTAGTTGTGCTAACCAACAAAACCCTACACTTTTAGCAACAACCCACGTAGCGCAGGCTACAGTCTCACCCAAGGCAGTATTGGGGGATGCTAGAACTATGTTTCTACATCTAGAGGACTATGTGATGTATTTCTCGCAAACTTAGATATTTATCTTGACCTCCGCAAACCCTTAACCCTTAAAACCTAGAATTTATAGTATTTAATAGTTAGCATATTTATTCCCTTCACCGATTATGCTAAACATGCACAACATCATATAAAAAACATTTCTACACCTTCACGAATCTAATAAGTACTTTTCGTGATTAATTGCATTCAACATATCAAAAATACAACAAATTCAGAGATACATAGTAATACACTAATACGCGGATAGTTATTCAAAACAGGCTTTATTATGCTTTAGATATTCAATTACAGTCTTTCCAACCCTGCACAAATAACTGCAGCAGCCCGCATACTTAGTTGCAAACTTACCAAGGTCTCCGTGCACACAGCTGCAGGAGCCTTCCTCTTCACTTCAATATAGAATAGACAAAAACAAACTCAAATCCTTCATTATTCTTCTATTCTTCTGCTTAGCTAACTCTATGAATCTTCTATGACTTCCTCTTATATTCTTCTCCATTACAATACCATGGTCCATGAACTATAAGTGGGTCTTAAAACATATGGACTGTTAACAAACTAAGGGGCTTTGACCGTCCTAAATCCCCTTTGACTCCTATCAACTTGCGCTACTTGCGCTCTGCTCCTCAAGATGTGGAGACTTTACAATATTTAACAAAAGTTAACAAAATTTGACCTAGTGGACCCCGTCCCAACAGGCCCCCAACACAAAGTCGTGACTCGTCCCAAGTCACTCTACTGGTGTTGCCTCAATCTTTACTTGAAGACCATTGAACTTGATCTTCAATGCTTGAAGATTTGTTGTTTCCTGCGCGACATCCTGTTGAACTTCTTCGACCAATTTCTCCATGTTTGGACCTTCGACTTCAAGGCCGATGGTTCTCTATGTCTTTTGCAAAGCCTTTAACTTGCTCTAAATAGTCTATGAAATTTGGCTTGCCTCATTGGCCCATGGCTGCGTCCTTGAGGAGATAACGGAGGCCTTTCAAAATAGCTCATCAATCTAGTTATGGATGAACTTTCCTTCCTAAAGTCTAGTGAACCTTTCCACAAGTGCTAAGGTCCATGCTGTCGCCATGATCTTGTCAAACTGCAACTACTTTTCACAAATGTTTGCTTTGGTCATCTACAAGTGTGGACCCTCCTGCAACAAGGTCCACATCTCCATTGTCTACTCAAACAATTGGCTGCAGTCCCTGACTGCAGCTTCTAGAGTGGTCATATATTCTTTAATAGCAGCCTCGCGCTACTCTCTAACTTTCGAAGGAGTGGTTGGCTACAACTTTAGTTGAAGCTTGAAATTCTGTAAGTCTAGCTCAAACCAGACCTTTCCAATTTCCTCCTTATATTCCTTCACTAAAGTAGCTAAATTCTTAATTTTCTTTATTCAGGTTGCTTCTGCTAGAATTTGGAGCTCAAGGAGCTCACTACACACATGAATAAGGGTTGTCTCTCACTGCTGATTTTGTTGTATCACCTCGTCGCAGGCCTACAAGGATTGTGCTTTCTCTTCAAAAATCTATTGGTTGTTGATTTTACCTCATTGATAATAAACATATTTTTGAAGAGAAAGCGCAAGCCTTACAAACCCGTGATGAGGCGATACAGCAAAATCAACTGCTAGAGACAACCCTTGCCCAAGTGCATAGAGAGCTCCCTGACCTCCAAATTCTAGCAGAAGTGGCCTCAGCAGAGAAAATTAAGAATTTAGTTGCTTCGGTGAAGGAATCTAAGGATGAAATTGGAAAGGTTTGGTTTGAGCTGCAGGTATAGATTTATGAGCTTCAACTGAAGCTGCAGCCAACCATTCCTCCATAAGTCAGAGAGAAGTATGAGGCTACTATTATAGAATATATGACCACTCTAGAAGCTACAGTGAAGGACTACATCCAGTTGTTCAATCAGAAAATGGAGATGTAGACCTTGCTACAAGAGGATCCACACTTGCAGATGATCAAAGCAAACATACATGAAAATAAGTTGCAGTTGGATGAGATCAGGGTGACAACACAGACCTTAGCACCTGTGCAAAGGTTCACCAGATTTCAGGAAGGACAGTTCATCCAGAACCAAATTGATGATATGCGTCAAAAGGCCTCCATTATCTCCTCAAGGATGTAGTGATGGGATGATGAGGCAAACCAATTATCACAGACTGTCTGGAGCAAGTTAAAGGCTCTACAACAAATACAAAGAACCCTAGGCCTTGCAGTCGAAGGTCTAACCATAGAGAAACTAGTCGAAGAAGTTCGATAGGTCATCATGCAGGGAACAACAGATCTTCAAGCATTGAATATCGAGTTCAGTGGTCTGTAAGAAAATACTGAGGCAACACCAATAGAGTGACTCGAGACTAGTCACGACTTTGTGTTGGGGGCCTGTTGAGACGGGATCCCTTGGGTCAAATTTTGTTAAGTATTGTGAAGTCCCCACATTTTGAGGAGCAGAGCTTGAGTAGCACAGGTCTATAGAAGTCAAAGGGGCTTTAGGAAGGTCAAAGCCCCTTAGTTTGTTAAGAGTCAAGCTATTTTGAGACCCGCCCATGGTTCATGGACCATGGTATTGTAATGGACAAGAATATAAAAGGAAGTCATAGAAGATTCATAGAGTCAGCTAAGCAGAAGAATAGAATAATAGTGCATGATTTGAGTTTGTTTTTGTCTATTCTGTACTGGGGCGAAGGAGAAGGCTCCTGCAGTTGTGTACACGGAGACCTTGGTAAGTCCGCAGCTGAGTGCGCGAGCCCCTGCAACTGTGTCAATAGGGTTGGAAGGACTGTAATTGAAGATCTAAAGCATAATAAAGGCTTGTTATGAATAACTATCTGTCTATCTGTGTATTATTGTGTATCTTTGAATTTACTGTACTTTTTATCTATTGAATGCAATTAATCACGAAAATTACTTATTAGATTCGAGAAGATGTAGATGTGTATATTTATATGATGTTGTGCATGTTTAGCATAATCAGTGAAGGGCATAAATTTGCTAACTATTAATTATTGTAAATTTCTGGTTTTAAGTGTTAAGGGTTCGCAAAGGTCATGATAAAGTCCTAAGTTTGGCAGAAACATATCACTTAGTCCTCTAGATGTAGAAACCTGGTTCTAGCATCCCCCAATACTACTTCAGGTGAGACTGCAACTTGCGCTATGTGGGTTGTTGCCAAAAGGGATGGTAGTGTAGGGATAGGACTCATGTACTTCTAAGGCACATTTCTTGTTTCCTCTACCTTGATGCTTGTATATTTTATTGTCTTTATTTATCCTTTTATAAATTTGACCTATTGCTCAAGCTCAATTATTTTTTCATCCTTTTTTTTCATTTTCTCTAGAATATCTCACACATTTACTCTTGGTGGCTTGAGAGAATGTTATGTTTGTTGATGGCATGGTGATAGGATCCTTCCTTGTGTCAAGTGCTATCAATCTTCCAGTGGTAATCTATATTGGTGATAGATGTGGCTTGACATATCTTTTCTTCAAGTGTTCCACATTCTTGTTTAGGTTATGATCAAACCTAGACTTGTTCAAGATGACCATCATTTTCCTCTTAGCTAGTATGATTCCCATTTTTGTCATGGGTAGGTAGCCTCCTATGATTACTATAATTATTGGCGATATTGGACCAATATCTATTACAACTGAATTTGGATGAGCTTCCAACTCTGTTTCTTGTTTCTATGCTTGGAGAGCTTCTTCTTTGGTTCTAGATTTACCTCATCTTATAGCCTTTTCCACTCTTATTCTTTTATTTTCCTTTCTTCTTCATATTTTCTAATTTCCTCTACTTTTCTATCTTTCTTGGCTTTCCTTTCCCATTCCCATTCCCTTTCTCTCCTCATTTCTTCTTCTTTTTGTTTTTATTCAGCTCCTGAGCTACTTTTGGCAGCTTCTTAAGTGATCTAATCTAACTCCTATTCTCATCCCATCTTTTCCTCTTGCTCCTTTTGAGCTACTTCTTGTTGAGCTTCCTATTCATTGAAAGATATGACTTTTCCTAAACCCTTTTTTCTTTTTTCCCGGGTAGGATTGTATCATATTATTAAGATGATTTTTTTTTTTTTAATTTAAAGTGTTATTTTGCTTTCCTTCCTTTACCCAGGTATGTAACAACCCTTTTTACTACCCCTCTTGTAAATTTCAATGTGTGTATTGATTCATCTAAATTATGTGGAAATACAAATTATGACTAAGTTATAGGAGTGAACGAGAATTCAAAGACTAAGGAGGAGAGGTTTCTTGGGATGTGATTAACCCAAGCCACTTTATTTATTCATTCGACCTATTCCCTTACTGAAATAAATAGTCTACAAAAAAGACATGGATGTTGAGTATGGGTTACCTAAGTAAAGCAAAAACCCCATACCACCTTTTTTTTCATGGAATGTGTTGGTGGAGTTATGCACAAGAGAGAAGAGGAAGAGAAGAGCAAAAGCAAGGATGCAGTATGGCATGAAACACAAAGAGAGATAGACAAAACATGGAGCAGTGAATGTGATAGCTTATAGAGGAGAAAGAAGAGAAGAAGGTACAATGATCCTTGTATTTTTCTGGTGTATCACTAGTTTTTTTATTCAGTTTTATGAATGGACAGTGAAGACTTAAGTGAGAAAGTGACTCACTAGTGCTTGTTGCCTTAGCTAATAAACCTCTAAGTGCTTGCCTTGGGGATGAAATACCACTTAGAGCTTATTGAATGGGTTGATAAATCACTGGGTTCTTGTTGGAAGGATGACAACCACTTGGAAGGTGGAGACACTATGATGCTCAATGTTGGAGGAAGTTGATACACGACCTTGACAATGTGCTCCAAATTGCTATAGTTCTTGCCTTGAAAATCTAGCTGATAAACTACCTTTAGAGTGATATCATACTCTTGGATTGAGTATAACTTCATTGAGCCTAGAGTAAATCCATATGATCAATTTTAGAGAGGCAAAAGATTCACTATGGTGCTTACTACAAGAGGCAATTGACAAACCACCTATACAATGCACTCCCTCTTTGGTCTACTTGACTTATTATTGGTGTGAAATTCCCTTGCGCACTTAACTCCTCTAATACTGAATATGGCTTGGGGGTGGTCAACTGCAAGAAATATTGTAGTGTAGATGACCTATGGTTGGCTGGAGAGTTGAACACCCTCCTTTTAGTTTCCAGTCATTCAATTTAATTAGATACATGTATTTACTTGTGTACATGCTTGGATCATGAATGATGAATGATTTCTAGTAAGTGATATGATAGTGTATGTGTCAATAATATTATTGGAGGAATGCAATATTCCTATTTGTTTATGTTGAATGTTCAACTATATGCTCTAATGGTTATGAGGGACTTGTAGGTCATTGTGTTTGTTTTGACAATGCTAGACCCACCAACATTCATGGGGTCTACCCAATATTAAGTCCCAATTATACCTCACACTATTTGGAGTAGGAGCCCCATCTGGAACATGGCCTAGTTATCAAATCAGTGAATTTTAATTATGTGCCTTAGCTGCAATAACGCATAGAATGGTGTATTCTTGACTTTGGTGAAACAAGTGTGTGACTTTGTGAAGGGTCAAGGGTGATGCATGAAAGGTTCTAACACAATAGAGGGGAAGTGAGTGAACCCCTTAGAAGCCTGTAATAGTACAAAACTTGAAAGGAACACATGAGCATAAAAGACGTCACAAGTTAGCCTGCAAAATAGTTCACAAGTTAACCATGATGGAAATATACAACAAAATGCATTCAACAATATTCATACTAATTCAAATGAAGTAGTTCATAATCGTTAGTGTAAATGAAACAACACATATTGAAAACATAACAAGAATCGTCATACTATATTCACAACATATGCATGAAAATGCATCAGCTCTGAGATTTTATTAAAGTGAAAGTTCCAAGCATACATATACCATTGATGAACCACTATTCCCAATAGTGGAACATGAAGTCTACACCTGCACCTCCAAAGAAAGATACTCCCTCTATGCTACGGACAACCCAAGGCTCCCAAAAAGCTCCCAAGCTCCTAATCCTAAACTAAAATCCTAGCCAAAATCTTGGCTCCCAAAAAGGAATTTACATGAGTTATGAGGATATATTTATAAAAAAATGGGTGACTATTCATTTCCCTTCTATGACTCTTGGACTTCCCTCATGACTCTTCAAATTCTTTACAACATGACTCTTCACATTCCACAGGTGACACTTCGAATTCCACATACAAATTAATTACAAAAGAATATTACAATATACTTGTACCTATATAGGAAAAAATTAGGTAGAGATAACTAGAAAACCTAATAAGAAAAAACAAGCCAAGCTTGAGTTTGGGGAAAATCTAGCATAACAACTTCAACGTGTAGATTCTCGGTCACATGGTGGTGCCAAGATTTGTACTATGTGATGACTTCCCCAAACTGTGGGATGGGATCAAGCTGGAAGTGGAATCTAGCCTCCATTGCATCTAGGTACACTGATTTGGAACCAATATGAGTTTCCTTATTTAGCAGGAGAAGCATAATATTGATTTAGATAGGGCCACCAATGTACTTTTGCATGTTCTACCTATTCACTTCAAGATCTTTCTTGGTAGTGATCTATTTAAACTGCTTCAAGTATTCTTCAATCTCCTACCTGACCTGATTCCTACATTTGGCCTTAGTGAGTGAGCCAACTGATGGGATCATGTGCGGTTTCACCATGAAATCCATGTTGTTTTACAATCATGCATATGATGCTTGAATGTTGGCAATGAATGATGCAAGTTGTTTGTTATTCTAGATGAGCATCTGAACTTTTGCTTTCTCCAACTTTGTTTGTTTCCTTATTTTCTATCCCAATTCGAATGATGCCCCTTTGTACTACATTTACCATTCATGCATGGAAACAATAGTTGTTTGAACAACCTTGAGAGTTTTAACATGATCTTTACACTTCTGTTGCAATCCGTGCAAGTGGAAAACTGTCTTATGCATGGTGATAAGCTCCTCATAAAGATTCAGCATGATATCTCCCAATGTCGATACTTCTCGAAGTATGGCTTCATTATGTTCTTCCAGATACACTTGTGCGGGACCTGCATTCTAGACCTATGCTTAGATTTGTTCAGCTTATTTCCTCACAACCTATAATTCCTTTTCCAATTATTTTTTCTCCGCCATCAAATACTCTGTATTTGACTTTGTTTCTCCTGTGAAGGCCAAGATAGTTGCGGAAATGACATTTGGATTCCTTCTGGTGTCTATCACAATCACCCTTTCTCTAATGAATGCAGGAGATGGGAGATCATCTGGAAAATGTTTCTTCATCACTTGTATAATCTTATTATCGCACTTGTCATAAGTCAGATTGTATATGTCCATGACTGAACCATAATCAATAGGAACAATTTTCTCTTCCTCGCTTGGAGCTTGCTCTACCATCGGAGGAGGGGGAGACTAAACGGTGATCTGCTAAGTGGTTGGAATCAAATCAACATCTTGGTACAATGGCTCTAATTCCATCTCCATGCCTTGGATCACAATCAACTCTTTAATATCTTAAGCAAGCTTTTTGTCCTGCAACTATTTTATCTCCTCTTCTAGTTGCCATTTATGTTCTTATTCTTTGGCTTGACTTTGTGTTGATTCTTCTTCTTTTATTCTCAACCTTTCTTCTTTTTCTTGCTTCTATCTTTATTCTTCAAAACTCCTCTACTCGTGTTCTTCCTTTTGCTTTTTTCTTGCTTTCCACTTCATTTGTTTCATCTTCTTCTCTTGTTCTATGGCCGCTTTAAGTATGATTGGATTTGCTTTCATCTTGTGGCTTCAATCTTCCACTAGACTATGTGCAACTTTCCTCTTTCCCTTTTCATGCACTGGGTTACGCCTTCCTGTTAGTACTGCCTCTAGACTGACTTCGTTATGTGGAGTAACCTGTGATGTTGTGACAAAGGTGACTGGATCATGGGACTTGGAGGCATTGTAACAATTCTTCATCTCTTCCTCCTCAAGCCTATAGAATGTCCTTCTTGGGCACTGGAAATGAATCCTTGCATAATGTTCTTTACAAACTTATTGTGATTATACAGATTGAATTCAAGATGAATGAATGATAATTTCTCTATCATCTTGCCTTTGGTGTCTGCAATCTTCAAGATCTTGATCTCGTACAATATGACTTGCAAAGAAAGAGTGGACAAGGCGCTTTCTTCTCCCTATGCAAGACTGTTGATAACCCTATGGAAAGATGGTACACAACTTCTTGCATGACAAAATTGTCAGTGGAATACCTCGATAAAAGATTTCATGACTTTTGAGTGCCAAATACTTTGAGGAAAGTGCCACCTGGTGAGGCAAACTAATCTACTATTTCTGACACTGCTTCCATTTCTCCACATGACATGCAAGGTGGTTCTTCCACAAAGATTGACTTGTACAATGAAATGAGGAAGTGATCAATCAGCTTTTCCATTACTCCT
Organism: Pinus taeda; assembly: GCA_000404065.3. NCBI lineage: Eukaryota > Viridiplantae > Streptophyta > Pinopsida > Pinales > Pinaceae > Pinus > Pinus taeda. Next base: position 39,486 of record APFE031727557.1, on the reverse strand, counting down.
AGATGGCTGAACTCTGAAAGCATCTTGCAATAAATATGCATGGCAGGCTCTCTTGGTGACCAAGTCTAATCCATTCCAAGAAATGCATTGTGAGTGCATATTGCATCTAATAGGTAGGAAAACATGTAGAATTTGGCCTTCTTGCCATGGAGAGGATTATGGGCATTCGCTACATGGATCTTCAGTTGTTGAGCCAACAATTATGACCAATTAAATGGTTTTCCTTCATTCACAACCTGGCTGAGTAAGAATGTCCACCCTTCAAGGAAGGTGTCAGTACTCTCCTAATCATAGATTCTGCATCATAGTACTATCAAAGTAATGATAATCCTTCCTGAGATATTTTGTCTTGTAGGTGTTGGATGGTGTCTAACGGAACTTTGCTGACTCTTTCACCCATCCTTTGTACTCATGTAGCTAGTGACTACATATAAATGTGAATCCATGAGTGATTCTAACTCTGGAAAATGATACATGAAATGGAAATATGGTGCCAAGAAAGAGGCAAGCCTTCACCCATTAGCACTATTAAGATTCATAGTCTTTTCATCTATGTGAGATAGTATCCAACTAACAATTTCTATGCATGGGAAAGTCAGGTACGTGTATGAAAACTTGTGTAACCCTGACCTTTGGACATTGATATACACATGTCAGGCTTTTATTATTTGCTTTGAAGCTTCTTGTTAAGAATGCTTCATTCACTTTTTTCCATGTGATGTCTGATTCTTTCTCTATGAATAGTTGAGTATTTGAGAACACTAGCAAGTTCCTTGGCATACTCTCAACTGCATCCCAGGTGTTTCTTTATATACTGTCCTTTGAAGCAGATCTCTTGGGTGCCATAATGTTAGTAATTGATCAAGAGAATTGCTCGACAACTGCAATACCTATAGGAGGAAAAGCACTCATGGCAGACATAGATTAGCTTCAACAACATGACTCACAAAGCAAGATCAAGTCAACAACCACTAGACTGAGGGGAAAATATAAACAAATATTGAGTAGAGGGAGGAGGTTATCTTCTTGAACTATGCATTGCACAGTCTCAACTGCCAGGGGAGCAGTTTGAGGCTTAAGACTGTGCAATGCGTAGTCCCGGCTTAGGAAAAATGAGGGGGAGACTGCAAATTGCACACTATCAGTGGCTAAGGATGGGGCTTGAACTATAAAACTATGAACTGTGTAGTTCGGAAGTCCAGGTACTTTGCACTATGCATTCCTAGAGGCCAAGCATGAAGCTTGAGCCTTGGGCTTGCATAATGCCCAGTGGAGTAAGGAAACTACTAGCTGAGTGAAGGACAGATCTGCCCGAAAATAGTATGGGAAACTAGAAGATATGAGTGATGGTGCAAGTTGGAGTGTGGATATGAGTAAGGAAATATAGATCATTGAAAATCAAGTGCATAAAGTCAACATGTAAAAGTAAAAACAAACATGTAGAAGGAGTCGCCAAAATGACGACTACTAATGGGAAAAAATAAGAAATTGATGCAACACTTGTGAAAGTTAAATAGTGGACTGAACAATCACATTTACAACCTAATATAAGTTAAAACACCAGCAACCATGAAAAGAAATAAGAAAAACATCACTCATAGAAGAAAAATGACAAAAAGTGACGGAAAAAGTGAAAAAAGACGACAAAAGAAAAACTCACCCTGAAAAGCACTACAAACTCCACCGAAGGCTCCTTGATGTCCTTGGGAATGCTAGATTTCGAATAATGAATGTGAAAATGAGATTTAGGGGCATCTACTATATAGATCTAGGCTAATTAGGGTTTCTGACATGCATGCCTAAAATCAAAGAAAAATAAAAACTTGGTGGAAAGTCCCAAAATAGTAACTTGTGCCTCTTCAAGAAACTAAATGAACATTCCCTATTTCTAGGGATCACTTTTTTATTTTTCGGGAAACCAGCCATTCACATTGCCAAGAAGGATTGTGAAGTTCTCAAAGGATTGTGCAGTTTCTGAGAGAAAGAGATACTTTGCGGAGTTTCTGAGCTCAAGGTTGGGTTGTCTCCTAGAATCACATTGTTTCTAAGGTCAAGGTTGGCTTTCCTATCTGGATTGCATAATTTAGATCCTCAAGGTTGGCATGCCTTCCAATATTGCACAACTTCTGGAGGGAAGACTGACAATGTTGTAAGGTGTGGGAAGAAGCTTGCTTATCACTGAAAAGGTTTAGATTGGGATCAAACAAGAAATCACAAGAAGAACATGAAAGGACAAGTCTTAATCATACCATGAATATTCGACGACATTGAATGGTAAGGTCGTATGGAGAGAAGGGAGGCTCCAAAATAAAATCATGGGAAAAATTTTGGAGGGTGGTTGTAGCAACTACAACAGTTTCTTATTATTCTCATGAGATGTAGAGTTATTTCCATGGTTATTTATGACTGCTTGATTTTCCCAGTTAATCTATTACAGTGTGTTATTCCCATTATCTGATGTGTTATGAATATGTTGGACCTCTGTTTATTGAAGATTGTTTACTATTCTTCTTAATCAAGGGCTATGGATGACGTTGTGTAATCTATTATAAATCAGTAAGAGATCTGATAGTGTTTATTTGAGGTCAGTTGGAGTAATTATGTAGTTATGAATGATGTTGTAGTAATTGAATTCACAAATAGGTATCAAGTGTAACTTAGCTTGTTTAAGTATCTAATATTAGGCTCATTGGTAGTGTTGTAGCCAAATTTTTCCAGGCGAAAACAATGAAGGTTTTTTAGGTGAAATTCATGGAATGCTAAAAAGAGGCACTGAAGAATAACATTTTTATCAAAACTTATGGAAAAAAATATAATTTTGTTTTAAAAAAAAATAATAAAAAAATTGGGCAAGAAATTTGTTTTTATAAGCACTTTTGGCATTTTATTCCATACAGGATCTTCGATTAAAAAATTTGGTATCTCTTTTATTAAAACTATTGGGCTTGAAGGCCCAAACTCTAATTTTTCATTCCATGGGATATGTATTATTGGGCTTGACTATGGCGTTTTCATTCCATAGTGTATTCTAACTACAAACATTATCACATTCAATTTAATGTAAATGCATTACAAAACAATAACAGTTGCACTAACATACCAATTACTTCATATACACACATAGAACACAAATAACAAATACAAATACAAAAGACTATACCAAAAAATCTTCTTCTTTATTAAGATAGATCTTTCAGTACATACAACTTCTCGACTTGCGCACCTAGTTGTAGGCGATCTGCGCACTCAGTTGCAGACTCTTCCAAGGTCTACACGCACTCAACTATGGAGCCTTTCCTTAGACCCAAAAAAACAGAACAAAAGACTCAATCACTTGTGATCTCTCTATGATGTGATCTAATTATTTATTTTCGACAAAGCATTATATGTCCTTAAATACGTTACATTGCTACAAAAAGCATGGTCCACATACCATGGAATCAACAAAACAATGAACGAAAACCCTAATACCCCTTACAAAATGAAGGGCTTTGACCCACCCCAAAGCCCCTAGACACTGCGTGGTAAATAAAAATTCGTGGACTCCAAGCACTCCGCTCCTCAAAATGCGAAGTCTTTGACCAAAACTAGACCAAGTTGAGTTGTGCCCAACAAGCCCCTAACACTCACATATGACTCGCCCCGAGTCACTCAGTTGTGGTGCCCTTGATCTTTGTTGCAATGCTATTGTAGATGACATTTTAATGCTGGACTATTTCTGCTACCTGCTTTTCCTCTCGGCGCACTTCTTCCAACAATGCCTCTATGGTTGGTCTGGCAATCTTCTGCAACACTTCTTTCTCCCTCTCTTCTAGGTCCCTGAGCCTTTCATCTACTGCTTGCAAAAAATGGAGGGCCTCATCTTGCCACAGTTGAGTCCTCTCTGTCAAAATATTCTCCTTCCTCCAAAGATATTCAATCTTTTTATGGAGATTCTTCCCTTCAGTGATGTTGGTGACCCTCTACGAAACTAGCAGGGTCTTCGCAGTTGCCAAGATATCTTCCCAATGATTTTGCTTTGCCTGTAGCTCCTCTTCAATCCCCTGAATGTTTGGATCCTCCTGCAATGAGGTCAAAATCTACATGGTCTCATCTAGTAACTTTCCACAACCCACCACTATGTCGGAGATGCTTTTCTCTGCAGGTTTTGGATCCCTCTCCCTATGCTCATGTACTTCCAGTGGGGTGACTAGCTGCAACCTTATTTGCAACTCAGAAATCCTCACCTCATATTGAAACTTTATTTTTGTGAGATTATTCTTTAACTCCTTTATCGCAAGGCTGAGCTTTGTGACCTTCTCTATTGGCGATTATTCTTCATGGACCTTTGGATCTGGAACTTCACTACAAGTTTTTGCAATGAATTCCTCTAGATTTTGTTGTTGTTGGCATGCTTTGTCCCTTTCCTTGATAAATTGATTGAGATCTGTCTTCTGAGAAGCTCTGTCCTTTTCCACTTGAATGCTTAACAGCGAAGTGCATTATTCTCGCTCCTTCAGTTCATCTGTAATACTTTGATGGAACTCGTGTAATACCTGAGATGGCAGTGCAATGATGTTCATGTTAACACGGTCCCACCATCTTTCCTACTCTCTTTCCTTGATGGATTCAAATTGTAATGCTCCACCTTATTTTTAAAATCCTCAATCAAATTGTCAGCTATATCTGTTACTCTAGCTTTAGTAGTTGACCTATTTGTGCTAGTTATCTGGTTGTTTGCGCCAGTACCTTTAACTCCACGATGCCTTGCTACACATCTGTCAAGATCATTTTGTAGTGATCATCAACCTTGTTCCAAGTCTTTGTTGTTAATTCCTGGATATTTTCTCCAATCTCGTTGATGTCCCCATTAGTGAGGACAAGTGGAACCAGACTGTTAGATTTTCTCGCCTTTTTTTTCTTCTATGCACCCGACGTAGTTATTGTAGTTACCCTAATTTTGATGATGAATAGTGATTCCCCTATTGGATCTATGTCATTAAGAGGGTCCTATGTATCATGTTCTATCTCTAGCTATGGTTCCTCTGCTTCTTTTATTTTGTCTTTCCCACATGGACCCGCATGCTGCACGGTGCCCCCAACTACTTAAGTGTCGTCTATGGTTGGGGTCATCCATTCGACTGACCATTGTTGTATTAATGTGAGAAGTTCATATTCAGTGACCAAATATGGAAGATGGTGGCATTTCTCCGTTGGATCCTTCCGATCCTTGAAGTATACTTTGTGAAAATTTGCCTTGAGTGTTGTGATGTTGCAATACTGCTCATACAAGCTAGGTGATATTCTGGGATATTTTTTCACCACCATGTCCAAATCCATTTCCAATAGCACAAAGAAAATTATGTTCTCTTGCGCACTCAACGACTCCTTGGTATGCCACAATGAGGCATAAAATGCAGTTTCACATACATTTGTTTCGACTGGAAGATATTGTGAGTCATTCAGCTCCTTCCATGCTAATAGTGCGATGATCAAAATCAACCATGCATAATGAAATGTTTTTCCTTCCTCCTATGCCTCGTGGAAATCCTCCAAAAATTCCTTGCATAAATACCTGACCAAGTTGAACTGAACCCCAACACTACACTGTAGAGCCAAAGAAACCACGACTGTGGGGACTTCGTTTTCTTTGCATTTCCTCATTATTTTTCCTTCTAAAATGTGTGCAATGAAGCACACACCTTGGTCACTGATAGAGTTGATATCATAACCTCTCGACTTCTTGATAATCTTGAACTTATCCTTCATGGTATGTGCCATTGCCTTGTCTTGGTTTTTGTCGACGAACTCTTCGGCGGGGTCCTTCCCTTTGTAGGGCAGTCTAGTAATTCTTCTTATCAACATATCATCAATTGGGATCCTCTTCCCCAAATAAAGGCATCCGTCATGCACCAATATTAGTAACTATCAAACACAAGTTGTGTTTGATGTACTTCTATCAAAGTGTGGCACATGTAGCATGTTTAACAAGCTTGATCTATCCAATCCTGTAGCCCACTAGTGCGGCTCCAACCTCGTAACTCTTCTCTTTCAATAATAGACTAGGTGTAGGTACTTGCTCAGGTCGAATTGCAGATATTTACTTCTATCATTAAATTCCCAATCCTCCATTTTTAATTGCGGGATTTTTCCTAGCACTTCGCTTTCAAATGGCACTTTTTTTGGCAGCAGCAGTGTGAAAGTGTCAAACTTTATGTCTTTTGGGTCCTTAACTGACTTAGAAATTGGTTTCCTTGGTGGAAAATATGGTGGCAACATAGAGGTGCCCTCTGTCTCCATCTGGAGCATCTAAACTTCCTCCTCGCTAGCATGGATTTCTTTTGGTTCTTCCTATTGTACTAGCTTCTTTGCCTTCTCCTTAGGTTTCTTATCTTGCTTGGTCTTCATCCACTGCTCTTTTGTTGTCTTCTTCCTTCGGGAAGTTCTTAGCTCTACTCCAAAGGCTTCAACTAGCCCCTGTTCGGGTCTTTTCTTAGGCTGTTCTTATGTAACTACTTGTTTTCACTATGACCTCATGCACCTTGGGGACAGGGGAACATTCGGTGCTTTGGATTGACTAGCATGGGTTTTCGTGACTCCTGCTAGCCCTTTCTCTGCAAATGCTTGAGAAATTTCTTCAAAGATTCTCTCAAACATACAATAGCCTACTTGAGTCACTCTTCATTACAAATTATCAAACCAAATTCTCCAAATAGCAAAGTGTAAAATGTGGAGAGGGACATAGCTTTCACAACGAATTTGAGTTTCAAACCTCACAATTATCTTAGATCATGTTCATTTAATGCGGGTATGGCACTACATCTGACCAACTGTGCTTCATAAATGTGTTTCTCTCGTGCCTTTTAACAAAAATTTTTTTCCTTCCAATGGCCATATTTTTCCAGTTATCTTCAAGAATCGCACAAAAATCTACCCTCCCTCGTGGTTCTTTCAGACTTCGACATACTTCTGAATATCACATAGTAGCCTTGTACGACGAAGTCCCCTTCTACAGAGTAGTTTATAGTCCAATGCCCACTTTCAACTACAGGTGGCACTAAGATTATTTTCCTTTTGTCTTTCAGTACAAAGTTTCAAGGATAGAGTCATCCCTGTATAACTTCAATTTGCTACCATTCACTCATCCTAGAATTAGGTGACCATTTAACTTAGCTAGCTAAACTGCGGCACTATCAAAGACAAGTTTGATGATATACGACTCGAACCAATGTGTCTTAAATTTTCATGGGAACTTCATGAATTTTTTATCATATAAGAGTACAAGATCTCCTTCCCAAAATGTCTTTTGCTTAATGTGCCTGTCATGCGAGGCTTTCTCCCTTGCTTTTTCTACTTGTTGATGAAAACCTTCTATAAAATTGTCCTCTTCCAACACAAGCAATTGCATCATCCTCTTCTCTATTATATCAAAATATTCCATGTTTGTGAAGGATGCAATTCCTAAACTAGGCACAATGTACTCCATAGGCATGATTGCTTCTTATCCATATACCAGCCTAAAAGGTGTTTGGCCCGTCAATTTCTTGCATGTTTTCCTATATGCCCACAACACCACTGGAATCCTTAGATCCTAGTCATTGCTATTCACATTGCATAGTTTCGTAAGTGCATTCTCCATAATTTTATTGAAATATTCAATTGTCTCAATCACTTGAGGGTGATATGGGATACTTTGTTGATGGTGTACTTGAAACTCTTCAGGGAGAACCGCAATAGTCTGATTCAATAAATGTGAGCCTCGATCACTCATTAATATCTTTGGACACCTAAATCTGGATAGAATCTATTCAAAAATGAACTTCACGATGATATCTATGCTGCAACCCTTCACTGGTTGTGCCTTGTCCCACCTCATCATATAATCAGTTGTAGTGATTATGTATCTTGCACTAGTCTTCTTTCCCGGTGGGTTAATAGGTCTAACAAAGTCAATAGCCCATTTGTCAAATGCTTGCAATGTCACCTATGGATTTAATGGCATTTCGTATCTTGACATATATCACACACTCGATAAAACTTTTTTTCATCCTTATGTACTGTGGGCCACCATAACCCATCTCTCAATATTTTCTGCACAGTGGCCTTTCTAACATAATGTCCACCTACGACTCCTCCATGAGCTTCTGCTAGAATACTCTACCTTTCATGTTCTTGGACATATCTTTGTATTATTTCATCTAGTCCCATTTTTTACAAGTGCCCTACAATCAATGTGAAATCGATTTCTTTTACCACCAACTCTTTCTTCTGTTGTGTAGTGTAATCCACAAGCATCATTCATGTGGCCAAAAACTGAATAATATATGCGAAATGATTATCCGCAACCCTGATTGTGAACAATTGTGCATCAGGCAGGTTATGTTCGATACTGGAAGGTTCTTCTCCTGTCTCCAATCTTGACAAATGATCGGGCCCGGATTTTAATCTTCCTAGCTTGACTATAACCTCAAAATCATACTCCTAGAACAACAACAACCACTGACATATTTTTACTCCTAAAACAGGCTTATTTGCCAAATATTTCAACGTGGAGTGATTCTTGAAATGTGCTCTCAACAAGTAGTGTCTAAACTTTTGTAATGCATAAACTGTAGTTAAGCCTTCTCTTTTTGTTGTAGTATAGTTCTTTTTTGCCTTGGACAATTTTCTACTTGCAAAAGCTATGGGGTGATCAACTTTTCCTTCTCCTAGCTACACTAGAACTATACCCAACACTATGCAAGATGCATCGATTTATACATGAAATTCCTTGTTCCAGTCTAGAAAAACTAAGATCGACGTAGTTACCATCTTCTCCTTCAGTATATCCAGACTCTTGTGACATTCTTCATCCCATTTAAAAGTGACATATTTCTTTAATAAATTCTCCATTGGCGTAGTTATCTTTGAATACCCCTTTATAAACTTTCTGTAATAGTCAATGTGTCCAAGTGTCGTGCATAGTTGTCTCACTGTTTTCGGTGCTGGCAAGTTCACAATCATTGCTATCTTCGCAGGATCCACCAGCAAACCCTGTTTGCACATAATATGCCCTAATAATACGCCACAAGTCACACAAAATATACACTTATTCAAGTTTAGTGAAATATGATGCTTCCTACATGTATCCAACATAAGCCTTAAGCTTGCAATATGGTTCTTTAATAGCCCAAATATTGTCCAATCATCAAAGTAAACTTCCAAGAATTTGTGTATGTACTCCTTGAATGATGCGACTACAACTCTAGAAAATGTGGCAAGCACATTCTTCAAGCCAAAAGGCATCACCATGTATTGAAATGAGCCCCACTATGCTACAAAAGTTGTCTTATGTCTACCTTCTAGTGCAATTCTTATCTGATGGTAACCCAAAAATCCATCTGTGAAAGAATAGGCCTTGTGACCTCCTACATTGTCCAATACTTCGTCTATAAATGGTGTAGGGAAGGGGTCATGCACCCATGCATCATTTAGTTTTCTCAAGTCAACACAAATTTTTATCTCTCCTTTAGTATTCTTTTCCAGAAATATCATGGGGCTTACCCATTCAGACTCTTTGACAGGTTTGATGACCCCTACTGCTACCATTTTGTCTAATTCTTCCTTCACCTTTTCCTTGTATTTCGGATTCAACCTGTAGGGTATTTCTTCACAATATCACGTCACGTGTCAGTGGGATCCTCATAACTCCTAGGTCCCCTAATATGCCCTTCATTTCTAAAAACTTCGTAGGGAATAGCTCATGGTATTCATGTAGCAGCTCTGTGATTTTACTAACTGTATTTGCGTCTCAATAGTCTCCAATTTTTGCTAACTTCGGGTCTTCCTCTGACCCAATATTTACTTTTTGTGTTTTTAATGGCTGCATTATATCTGGTATTTCTATTTCTGGTCCAACAACTTCATGATGTCCTTATGATTTTGGTATATCAATATTGCGCAGATCTTCATCTTCTTCGGCAATGATACTATAACATTCCAATGCATTTTGTAACTGCACATCCCAATCATGTTTCCATGTTAATGGAGCTTCATTATCAAAACTATTTGCTCTGATTACTTGAAGAGTTGAGTCTATACACTAGCAATCATCTTCAAAATTGAATGATAGTATGAACCCTTCAACCAAATATGTTCAGTGCGCAGTTCCATGTCGCAGTTCTATTTCAAGATACCAATTAATAGGAATTGTTTCTAGTGTATGGATAAACCCATGTACCCACTCATGTTCTGGAATTTCTTTCCAAACTGAAGTGCAACGATGAATATTCTCCCAGGGATCAACCTTACCATCATACTTTACTTCTATTTCTATGTCAATTGATCTAAATCTTATCCAAATTAATCTTCAACGCTGCTGCCAATCTGCTATATTTCTTTTATGAGTACCCCACCATTTAGCTGGTGTAGCCCTCAGGGCTACATCCAAAGCTTGCAACCTTTGTTCTTCCGGTATGTCTCTTTCATATTTATCAAGAAACAAACTTACATATCTGATCCCAAAATAATAATGTAGATTCTATACCTCAAAAGTTATGCAATGAAGTGATTTTGTGGTAGAGACTTCATATAACCTATTCTGCCAATTTTCCAATTCTTCCTCAGAATCTGAAGTACAATAATATCATGTTCCTAGCCTAGTCTTCCATCTGTAGTGGGATTAATCCAATATTCCTCCTTAGTTGTTATTTGATAAATTTTGTCGACATCTGCGTCGTAGTACTCATCTCAAACAGGCTTTGTATAGTGCACTCCTTCTGAGGGGTTTAGAGGGACAATGATCCTCATATCATCTTTTGCGAACACCATTTGTCTCTTCTTCAAATTGATTGTTGCCAAATTATCGAAAGCCCAATCCAATCCAAGTAGTGTCAGACATGGGTTGTTATCATCTAGAATTTCAATCTCTTCTAAGTCTGCAACGGTTCAAATTCCTTCAATGTCTACTATGATGTCAAGTAACCTTCCCATAGGGACGATATTCTGTTGGTTGTCCATCTTCAACTATATCGACGACATTGCAACTTCGGTCTTCCCATTAACTCCCAAGTTTGCTTAGGTAACATGTTGGCATCAGATACTAAATCCAAGATAACCTTATCCATATCATATTCCCCAATCTACACAGTTAATATCATTTCCTTCCCCGTTCTCTTCTTGTGTCAATGTAAACGGTTCATTGTGCACAGATCACTTCGTGGTACCTCTTTATTAGCACAGGAATCTATCAACTCCTGGAGTCCTTAGACAACCTTCTATTCCTCAACAACTTCATGAAAGTCTGTAAAAATGAATTCAAAATACTTGGATCTAATTCTTGCATCAAAGTAGACACTTTGTCATAGTCCTTCTTTCACATTAACTTCAGGTGCGCACTAGATGTTGAAGCCCCAGCATCCATGAAGCTTCGCTTAACTCCCATGAACATTTCTTTTTCCTTTTGGATACTGAACCTAGGTACCTTTTCTATGGTATTTCTTACTCATGTCTCTTCTACTTTCTTCTTAACTTTATTGTCTCCCATTGTAGCTCTACTCCTTTTTACGATGTTGATGTGTGCTTCATCCTCCCTCGACTGAGCGATTATCATTTGAATACTTGTTATGGGTTTCTTTCTCCTTTTCTCCTACATCTTCATGATAAGGAAGAGACATTATTCTATCACGTGATCAAAATATCGGCAATAGCTACAGGTTGCAGTAGGGTTATGACAATCTCTTGTGAAGTGTCATTCATGTCCACAATTATAACAGATAATATGGCTGCATCCTCGACCAACTCCTCCTCCTCATCCTTGGAAGCCTCCTCAGCCAGCATGTTGGCCTGACTCCTTTCATGTATGTCCTTCAGCCTATAGTCTATAAGCATCAACAATGCGCTCCAAAATCAAGTCATAACTTTGACATTTTCTCTCATCATGACCTACTAATTTAAAAAAGTTGCAAAATAGTGTCTTTGGGGTCTGCACTTACTTCTGTAATAAATAGTAATCTTCAGAGCAATGTTGGCCTCTCATTCTACAAATATCACACCACAAAATTGATTCCTGGGTTTACTAGATTAGGTGCTCCACTTGGCAAGTAATCTCTCAACACAGGGCATTGATCCTCATAATGGCCCTCTGATTTGCATTTTGTACACCACACTTTTGATCTGGTTTCTTTACTTTTCTTTAGATCTTACAATTCCAAGTTCAAATTTTCTAGCTGAATCTACATTTGTTGTACTCCTGCATGAGTATCGCCGACTAGTGAGGCTTCCATATTCATTACAATCTCCAATACTTCAGCTTGAGTCACTATCTTCTGCTACGTTAAGGGTAACCTTATATGTGGCAGCAACATAGTGATAAAATATTCTTTATGTTTTTTCTAGGGGTATTTTAAAGCTTACTTGTCCCATTAACACCTTGAATCATTGATCCAACTCCCACACAGATTCAAAAGCTATCTATTTGATTTCCTTTAGCTTTGTAATGCACTTGATTCTAATTTCAGCGTCTTGAATTCTGATACCAATGATTTCTTATTATCATGCAATGAAGCAGACTGATTAGTCACAAAATACTTCATATACCATATCAAGTCTCTTTCTCATAGCATCGTGATGATCTTCCCCTTCTTTACATATTCATTAGTGATCTATATTTCTTTCCATTCGGCATCAGCTACAAACCAAAACTTCTTAGGATCCTCTAATCCAAGTCCTCTAAAGATAGGCAGCTTAATGTCATCAGCCATTTTTCTTCTTGGGGGCTTGGGGGGAGGGGAGGTGGCGTAGGGGAATTATGGGTAGGGGGAGGTAGCGTAGGGGAATTATGGGGAGGGGGGTGGGGGCTAAGGGGAATAGATGGATGGGGAATCCCAAAGATGCCTTGACTTTTCTCTACTCCTAACTTCGATGCACCTTTAGGATATGAGGGGGAATACCGCGGGGTTGCAAGGTTACTTCCTTCTTCTTCACTCTTAGACCCACCTAACAAGGGACTATAGTTAGTCTCAATAAAGTTCTTTGGTTCACATTCTACTCTATATCACTTTCCACTTTGTGTAGACCCTGGTACTGATTCAAACTTATTCCCTCGTTGTCCAAACATTAAACTGATTGCATTCATAGTATTCCCTTTTCACACAAAAGCATTTTAATAAATAGTTTCAAAGAATCTAGGTATTTACCTCATGGACCCTAGAAAAATATTTTCTCATACTCATTGTAAGATACAGTCGTGTCTATTTTGAAATCTAATAAATCCTCCTAGGATACTATCAATCCAAAACTCATGCTCTTGAGATACTATTTTTAGTATTCTTGAATCGATGTATCAATTCCGGGCTCCACACAGTAGGCTCGTCATTTTTGAAACAAGTCTTATGCTCGGTCAACTTTGATACACATTCATATAGCTCATTAGGAAACGTCACGAAGAAGATCTCGTGTTTTTCTGTAAAGAGGTACTCCTGCAACTAGGCTTCAGTCAACAATCGTGGATTTATGTTTTCCTGAACTTCCAATTATTTTTCTTTCTGATCTACCCAATCTTTCATTTCCTTATTTGATGGATGACACATCCACATCCTTCAAATAGATCCCTGTCTTGACAATGGAACCATTTGTTGGCTCGGTTGGGCTTGACCCAAGTTCGTCTTGCACTTCGCACCAACAAAACCCTCAGACACTGGCCCTTTCGGTAAAGACCTACAAGCATGTAGAAGTCTCACCCAAGGTGGTTATGGATGATTGTAGAACCAGGTTTCTACAACCTTGAGGGACTGTGTAGAGTAGCTCTTAAATTTTCTTTTCTGTGTTTTAATTATCCGTCTAACATTCATAACATTATTGCGCAATGTATTCTAACTACAAACTTTGTCACATTCAATTTAATATAAACACATTATAGAACAATAACAGTTGTGCTAACATACCACTTATCTGTGATTACTTCGCATACATGAATAGAACACAAATAATAGATACAGATACAAAAAACTTCACTAAAACTTCTTCTTCTTTATTAAGATATATCTTTCAGTACATACAACTTCTAGACCTACGCACCCAGCTATAGGTGGTCTGCGCACTCAACTGCAAACTCTTCCAAGGTCTCCGCGCACTCAGCTACAGAGCCTTTGCTTAGACCCAAAAAAACAAAACAAAGTACTTGGTCAAGTCTTGTGTTTTCTCTATGATGTGATCTAATGACTTATTTTTGACAAAGCATTACATGTCCTTAAATACATCACATTGCTACAAAAACCATGATCCACATACCATGGACTCAACAAAATAATGAACTAAAACCCTGATACTCATTACAAAATGAGGGGATTTGACCCACCCCGAAGCCCCTAGACATTGCGCAGTAAATAGAACTTCATGGACTCCATGCATTTTGCTCCTCAAAATGTGGAGTCTTTGACAAAAAATAGACCAAGTTGGGCCGTGCCCAAAAATTATCCAAAATGTTCAACATTATTATCTTTATTTTAAAGTCATGAATGTGTTTCATTATGGATTGATAACCCAATAAAATATGTTTCAATAAAGTTGTACATTGTAAAGGGACACGAGAGTTTTTATCGAGATGAGTTAATATATATATATATATATATAGATATATATATATATACTCATTTAATATTGTAAATTTTATTATGAATTTAAAGAAAAATAATTGTGTAATGAGAGACAAACCAGTTTTATAACTGATTATGTTTCGATAGTTAGCCGGTGAGTCTAGAGGGAAGAAATGAAAGTCCAAAATATGTACATAGTAAGGGTTCAGAGGTTCAAATCCTTTAATCACGCTCATTTATAACGAAAAAATCTCTTCGAAATTGAAGAATACAAATGAGTTTTCATTCCAGTTTTGGGGTAATTGCAGAATTATCGCCTTCTTATTTTTCTTTCAATCATTAATGTCTTGATTCCATTGGTATGAGTGTAATGAAGTTGTTGGTTGATTTAAATTGAATTATGAATTTACCTGCAATTAATGGTACTCATATTTTTCATTTGAATCCCTTAATAGGTGCTCCACCGTATCGAGCACTCATCCATTTTTCTTGCTCTTTGCTCCATTTCCTCTACAAGGAAAAAATTGATATTCTTAAGTGCCTTAGTGATTAAGTGTTGTTTTTTTTCTTTTTGCTTCTAGTCACCACTTGAAACCCTAAACCCTGTAACCCTTATCTACCTTGTTCACTCTGGTTTTAAATATATATTTCAGAATTAGAAGATTCGATGCAAGCTTTCATGGCCTATCCCTCCAACCATAGATTTTAAATTTTCCATAAATATTCTATATGTCTCGATCATTGGTTCCTCCACAACCAAGAACTATCTCCAAAGCTACAACATTTAGCTCCATTTATAGTGTTATAGCTAAGATTAATGCTTTGAAAATTTAATGCTTCTATATGGGTCTCATCCCTCTAAAAGTAGTGTTCTATGCAATTCCTTTCTCCAAGGAATCTTTGGTTCAATAACTTGAATTTTTCTTATTTTATCATTCTAAATTTGGGAAGAAGTCAACACTTGTATCCAAGGTTGAATGGACTTTCTAGAAAACCAAGTATCTGGGATAAATACCCTTTTAAGTCTCTTTTGGTTGGTGCATCCAGAAATACAAAAGGGGAAGATACATTTGGGGCAAGTAGATGTAGCTATCCTGATATGAGATAATGGAACTTGACCAAAATGTACTTAGGAACTTGCTATCCTGATATGAGATAATGGAATGTGGGATCCCAAAATGTACCCACACTCATTCAAAGAAGATCTTACCCGTGGCTTCTATTTTGATACTCTTCTTGCATGCCACCAGAATGGCCATCTTACATAATTTGTCAAAGACCACGAAAACACAGTCATTACCATGGTTAGTAGAAGGAAGTCCTAACATGTAATCCATGGAGATGGATTCCCAAGGTTTACTAGGAGTATTCAAAGGAGTATATAGGCCTTTCTTCTTAATGGCCGGTTTGGCAATGGCATGGGAAGTGTAGGATTTGATGGAATTCCCAACATCTTGTCAAAGGTTCAGCCAATAAAAATAATTCTATAGCATTGCCACTATTTTCTCTACCCCGATATGTCCAGCGACCCGACTATAGTGCACATCCAAAATCATCTTGGAACGCTCATTTTAAGGAACACAGATGTGTCCTAGGTGGCATAACAGTGCATCCTAGAGGTGAAAATTTGTAACTTGCTTCCCTTCCAAGAGCGTCATGTATGTGTTGCTAAATTTTGGATCACTCTTGTAAAGATGTGACCACCCCATAGTCTTGTGCCCACAAGAGTTGAGCATACTGGTCAGCGCCATGACCAATGATTGGTTGAGGAAGTCTACAACATTTTTGGTGCTTCCCTTATTGTACTTAATGTTCAAATGGAATTGTTGCAGGTATGTGGACCATTTCTGATGGCGATCATTCTGCAACTTCCCTTGTATCTGTATGAACTGCAAGGGTCAATGGTCTATGTGGATGACCATTTCCTTCCCCATAATGTAATGCTTCCATTGTTGACAGGCCTGCATAATGGAATACATCTCTTTGTCATAGGTGGGATACTTTTAGACAATGTCTGAAAGTGTCTCACTGTGATATGCCACTAGATACCCCTGCTGGGTAAGAATTACCCCAACAGCATAGTCATAGGCATCTGCCTCAATCTCAAATGGTTGTTGCAAGTCTGGTAATGTGAGCACTAGTGTAGAGCATAGGAAATGCTTCAACTTGGAAAATTCCTTCTATTGGGATTCAGAACAAAAGAAATTGTCTTTCTCTCCTCCTTTAGTGACTTGACTCAAAGGCCAAGTTATATAAGAGAACTCCAACATGAACCTCTGGTAGAAGTTGGCAAGACCCAGAAAGCTACGGAGATTTGTTAGAGCGGTTGGGGCTGGCCAACCTCGAATGACTTGTATCTTGGTTGTGTCCACATACACACCTCACTCATCAATGATGTACCCCAGATATTGAACCTGGGTCATACCAAAAGTGCATTTCACAAAATTGACACACATCTTTTGTTGTCACAGGGTTTGGAGGACCCGTTGAATATGATGGAGGTGTTCTTACCAACTCTGGCTAAAGATCACAATGTCATCCAAATACACCACCATGAATGAGTTGGTGAAGAGTCACAAGATGTCACTCATCAACCTCATGAAGGTTGTGGGGGCATTCTTCAACCCAAAAGGCATGTCCAACCATTTGAAAAGGCCCTCCTTGGATTAGAATACAATATTCCACACATCAAAGGGTTTAATCGGTACCTGGTGATAACGGACTTTAAGTTAATCTTGTGGAAACATTTGGCCCCCTTAAGGTGGTCTAGAAGGTCATCAATCTGTGGCATTGGATACCTCTTCTTGAAAGTGATATTGTTCAGCACCCAATAATCAATACAGAGTATCTAGGTCCCATACTTATTCTGTACCAGCACAATCGAGCTCCCATGGGGCGATGAAATTGGTATGATGTGCCATTTTTGCAACGACTCCTAAATCTGGTGAGCACTAGTATTGCAGCAATAACGCTACAACTCCTGGGCTTCCCACTTTACTTTTATCAACCCAATAGTTCGTAACAAACTTGGAAGTGACGGTGTTGTATGCACAAGTACTAGTTCTTACTGCAGGCTGTCACTTGGTTAGCTAGCACAAGATCACTAGGAGCTCAAGCCAACTTCTATGGATTCTAGAAGAAGCTCTATATGTGATGAAATAAAGCAAAGCTTACTCTATAGAGGCTACTATACTTGTAGAAAGGAAAGGAAAACTAGAATGTAAAGTAAACGTAGCAAACTCTACTTAACCAACTAATCCTACTTTTGCAGAAAGAGAGATGAAAAACCATGAAATGAATGACATTACCTACTCAAGAAGTAAACAACATCTAATCAATCTATTTCTAGAAGTACATGAGCAAAAGACATCTTTTTGGATTTTTATGAATTTTTATGTGAAATTGTCATGCATGTAATTTATTTGATTATGAATGTGACAATGATTAGGTGGTGATGGTGGGCAGTTTTGGGACTTTATAAGATGCAGGATGGTTTGGGTGAGTCCTAGGAGGTCTTAGGTGGCCTTCTGCAGGCGTTTCCCACAATCAGACTTCAAAAAGAAGCCTACAAGAAAATCTACAGGAGGCTACAGGGGATCTTCAGGAGGTCTACAGGAGGTCTATAAGAGGATGCTGAGAGCAATTTTTAAGGTTTTGAAGGTGTGAGAGTGGGTGGAAAGGGTATCTGAAGGCTGGGATGATGTGTTAAGGCACGTAAGGGTCACCAAGGATTGCTAGGAGAAAAATATATGGTTGGGAGAAAGGAAGAAATCCTATGGAAAAACACAGAAAACTAAGGCAGATTTGAGGTGAACTTTGGGTGACTTGTAAGGCATAGATCAAGGAGAGAATGTGATGGCTGGTAGGCTGACTTACTGTGAGAAGATATTTTCTGCAAAAGGACTTGAAAATCAAAAAAGGAGATCAAGCAAGCAAGGAAACTAAGTACATCAAAAAACATAATTTTGCATCGAGCTAATCTAGATTATGAGCTATGGAAAGAAATGTTAAAAACTGCTATAGTGAGAGAAAGCATGGATGGAAACTTATTGCAAGATAGAAATGAGCATGGTGAAAGAGATCTAAAGCAAAGCATTAACCTTCTAACAAACTGCAACACTAGAAATCCTATGGAGAAGAAAAATCTGTGTTTTTTGTGGCAGCAAGAGGGTCTTGGCCTCAGTTCATGGTCCCAAAGGGAGGGAAGGAGGCTAAGGCTCTATTGATGGCCTTTTTGTATCTTCTTTCTATCACTATTCAACCTGCTATAGAAAACTCAAATGGAAACAAACTTCTGAATTACCAAAAGCAACCTATTCCTAACCAAGAAAGAAATTTATCTAACAGCAACTAATCCATAAACTGAAACAAAGCATATAAATACAAATAATAGGAGATTTGCTGCTTGGATTGGGCCCTAACCCAAGAGCTTCAGCCCTCTGAGGTTACTCAATGCTAGCTCAAAAAGGATCTCATCTTTATTATCAAAATAATAATAGGATTACATGAAACTGTCAACAAAAATAAGCTCGAAGTTGAGCAGAGCAATGCTACAACAAAAAATCGTAAATTTGACTAAATTCCTAATGAGGCCCTAGGCCTTTCTACTTATACAAATGAAGCTCCCAATAGCTTCCTTAAAATTAGGGAGTCTTGGCTCCCAACACTCGAGATAAACGTAAGTTATCCTCCACTTGCTCGGCTGCCTCCTAGTGCATTGATTTGGCTGTTTGTGCTCTGAGCTGCATGAAGGAGAATTCAAAGTGGGGAGTCATAAATGAGGGGGATACCCTCCTATAAATCCTCTCATTTGTCCACTTCAAATTATTGCTGCCAATTTTCCATTAAATTTTTTACTTTGTCTTCAAAATTCAACAAAAATCTACATTAAAGACATATTAGACTCCATGGCAACATAAACAACCCAACTCACTCCCTAAGCATAAATATAATAAAAAAACATGCAATAAGCTAAGATAATGGTTGATTAAACTATGTTAGGGGAAAAATGAGCCCATATAATTACCCATTTATGGGGCTCATCATCAACCCCCTACTAAAGGTGTTTCTCATCCTCTGAGCAACTTAGTCCATCTCCTCATCTTTGATGGCCCTGATGGCCTCCCTAACATCCCATGCTTCTGATGTGAGCTCCTCTTCCCTGTCATGAATCTTGCCTTTCTGTCCACTTATTCCCACTGCTGCTACTCTTCTTCCTCTTTTCTGCCTTCTAGCATGCCTAGCAACAGTGGGGGACTCAATTTGAGGCCAATCTAATTGACCTTCAAATTCTGCATAGAGCGCTTGTACAGTGGCACTCTCCTTAATGCTTCTTTCATCCTTGTTGGGGAGTGATATTCCTTGATCTGCAAACTATATGGTAGGGTGTTCCATCTCCTCATGCAAGCATGAATACATCCATCCCCAAGTAATCTTTCCATATCCTCAAAATGTGCAATGGCTTGAGCCTAATCATTGATGTACTTAGAGGCAATTTGGGGATTATTTGCAAGCCACTGGTGTGTGCTGATGAGAGCCATGGGATATAATGGCTTAGCTCTTATCATTAAGGGCTCATTCGGCTCCTTTATCATCAACTTTCTTGTTTCTACTGCCCTTAACTCCTCATAATTCATCCATGATGCCATGCCCATTAGTTGTAGGTCCCCTACCCTAGAATTACGGTCTCAGACATTAATGTCTGTGAGGGCCATGTTATGCAAATAGAATTCTGCTATTTTTGCCTTGTCTTTTGATGAACTTTAGTCACATAGGTAAATAAATTTTCTATAATCTTGGAAAGGCATTATGCCTCTCTGTGCTAAAGTCTTTATCTGAAACTGCAGCCATTGGTTCTTGAGGTATAATCCATATGATTTTGTTGGTGTTCTACATTGCAATTCCTCCATGGACCAGCTGGCCATGCATACCAATTGTGTCTCTTTTTCTTGCAACTGTCTTTTTAGTAATTCATTTTCTATTTGAAGGTGAATTCTTGTGATTTCTTCTCTATGTCTGATAGCACTTAGTTCTGTGCCCATTTCTTTGAGTTGATTCTCCATATGGCCAATATCCTCAACTCCCTTGGATTTGGAGATTTGCATCCACCTACGGCTTTTTATTCTTTTTTTCTCCAACTCAAAGAAAAGTGGGATTGCAAATTTTTGTGGAATGATTATTCCCCCCTAAAGAAAATTATAGTAAGAGCCCAAACTAGGTTGGGGTTCAGGTTCTTGAGCCTTTGTTGCTTCCTCCTTCCCCTGTGATTGTCCTTCTAGTATTTTTTCAATTTTTTCAGTCTCTTGTAGTCTTGACAGGGTCTCCTATAGAACAGTTTGTGCCTCCTGTAGGATTGTTTTTGAGTCCTGTAGTTCTACTTTTTCCTTCCATGTGGGAGATCTAGGAGTCCCCCTTTCATAAGTGATAGGTGCCTTGGAAGGGGATTCCTTCCCTTTGACAGAGGGTGAATCTTCAATTGTAATTGGCACTGTTGAAGATGGCTGGGGTTTCCCTGTTTTGATCCTTGTGCTTTTCCTAGCCCCGAAATGCATTGAGTTATACCTATTCCTCTTTTTTTTGGCTTAATTGGTGTGCTCAGGGTAGTGAGGGCAGCTGTTGCCTCTCTTTCTAGGGTCTTAGGAGATACTTCTGTCTTTTTTGCCCCTTTTTCTCCTTCTGTCTTTGTTTTTGTCTCAGTTTGCTCTGCTTTCTCCTTCTCTCTTTTGGTTTCTTTCTTCTTCCCTTCTTGTTCATCTAAATCACCAGTTTCTTCTCCTTCCTCATAAAATATCCTGGCATTTTGTTTATACCGCTTTTGAACACCAAATGTAGATATCGAGACAAGAATTTTGAAGAAAACAGGAAAACAGAGGAAAATTGTTTTTTTTTTTTTTTTTTAACAGGCAGAATTTTTTTATGTAATTCCTCTTCTTCTATGGACTCAATTCCTCCTTTAAATTATTTCATTCCTTGCACATATTGATAATCAAGGTGGGTATGCACAAAACCTACCTCCTCAAGCTAGAAATCGAGCAAAAACCCCGTGTTTTCTCCATAAAAACAGCTTACTTTCCCTCCTGTAGAACTACCTGTAGGTGCTCTTGTAGAACCTATAAGTGCTCCTATAGAATGCCAATAGCAGGAGGATGGATGAAAGCGATGGAGAACAATGGTTTCAAGGCTATGGGGGTGACAAAGAGCTTGTTGTAGCTAGTGGACGAGGATGAAATGAAAGAAAAGGTGGTGAAGGAGTTTCGAGGAGGAGTACTTATTTCTTCTTTTAGATATTTCCGGTGAGGGGGTGAGCTGGCAAAAAATGTACGTTGCCATATTTGGATCGTTCGTCCCCACTCACCTTGTCATCATGCTTTCTTCTTGCAATCACCTCCCATCATTGCATCGGAGTTTGCAAACCCTCCACTACCTGTCCTTGGGATTTTTCTCTGAGTTTGATTACATGCACGTGTGGTGGCAGCTCTAGATGAGCATAGTCAACTGGACGAAGGTGGCTAGTTACCTGGCCAACTTTTCTCATTCAACCCTAACCATCTCATTCACTTATTCATATTTTTCAATTACACCAATGCAACAGAGGAGTAGGTTCGTCACTTACCTGTGAGTCGAATGTATGTGTTGTGAGGCATTTTGGCTCCTTTTGTTGTTGCATGCTTGTATTTCCTTTGTTGCATGCATGTATTTCCTTTGCTACATGCTTTATGCTTTCTGATCTTTGGCTAGTTGTTTTGTGTAGGTATCCTCTGGCTGGATCTAGCTTGATATGTCTCCTTCAATCCCATGGTTGCACTTCTTATGCTATTGTGGCTTGATTTTAATGGGATTAGCTGCTACAGGAATTCCTATAGGAGCTCCTGTAGATGCTTCTCCCTTTAAAAGTTTAGCTGGTTTTTGTGCTGGGAGTGGTGAGAATGATGCTAGAGATGCTGATGGAGATGGAGAGTTACTTGGTAAGCTACAGGTGAGATTTGAGGTGTTGCTCCCTTTATTTTTTGTTTTCTTCTAAAAACCGGTTTTTGTTTTTCCCTATGATAGGAAGGGAAAAAATGATAATGATGATGTGATGTAGGTGTGGGATGGATGGCAAGGAGGGTGGGTATCTATAGGAGGGTTTACATGCTCTTCATGAAGCTTCCCAGCCCCTCAATACTACTTTTGGAACCATTTCGGGCCCTCGGTGATTTCTACAGGAGCCTCCTGTAGAAAACACAGGGCCTCCTATAGAACACACAGTTTCTAAAAAAAGAACATAGTGGGGTGGAAGAAAGGTCAGAAATGATGGAGACGAGTGTGGAGGAAATGAAATAGGCTTTTTGGCATCTCTTACTCCCTGTGGTCCTCCTGCAACCTGCAATGCACATTAAAATTCAATTTTCCTTTTCTTCTTTTCTCTCTTTTTTTTTTTGAAATACAACTAGGGCACCTCAAGGAGGTTTTCACCCTGATTCCCTGCCTTGGGTGCCTCCAAGGGAGGTTTTCACCCAGGGATCTTATTCTCTTTTTCTTTTCTCTCTTTTTCTATATCACTAGGCCACCTCAGAAGAGGTTTTCAACCCAATGATGGGACTCAAGTGCCTCATGGAGGTTTTCACTTGAGTCCTTATTATTTTTATTTTATTTTCTCTGTTCCTTCAGTGTGTTGAGGCTGAGACATGCCCCACTACCATCACTGTTTTATTCAAATCTTTAATGAACTATCACTTGGAGAGGGGCTTCTTGTAAATTTTCAATCTATGTCCATTGAAAATCATGGGGATGGATTCTCATCAATGGTTCTGATCAGAACTGAACCATTATCATTGCATTTTTTCATAGTGTAGGGTCCCAGCCATCTTGTCCTCAGCTTGCCCTTGAAGTCTTTATACCTTGAATCATAGAGCAGTGCCCAATATCCCTCTTGGAACTGCTTCTCCTTGATATTTTTATCATGTCATATCTTCCTCTAAAGCTAAACTACTTCTATGTGGAGGAGGGCCTGCAATCTTTGTTCATCCAATCCATTGAGCTGGAGTAGTCTTTCCTTCTATGCATGGCTGAGGTCTAGGTCCAGCTAAGCTGCCATCCTTAGTGTATTGTCTTCAAATTCTATTAATAGCAAAGCCTTCTTCCCATAGGCCAGTTCATAGGGTGTGAACCCTATGGTGGTCTTCCATCTTGTGTTGTAGGCCCAGGTGGCCTCAACTAATCTATCCGCCCAATCTTTTCTGTTGTTGCTCACTACCTTTGACAGAATTCCTTCCAAAGCTATATTAGTGACTTCCACCTGCCCATTGGCTTGTGAATGGTAAGGGATGGAAGTCCTATTCTTGATTTTATGATGTGTGAGCAGGTCTTCAATCAAATTGGAAGTGAACTGACTGCCCTGATCTGTGACCAGTTCTCTTGAATACTCAGACTTATAGAATATGTTTTCTCTCAAAAAATCAGCTACTTGTTCCTCTGTTGCTACTTTTATTGCTTTTGTTTCTGCCCATTTTTTCAGGTAATCAGTGTACACAATGATTTATTGCTTCTGTTTTGAAGGAGGGTTGATAGGACCCACAAAGTCCATGCCCCACTTCTCAAATGGCTCAAAGGTCACCTGAGGTTGCATGGGAATCTCATCCTTTGGAGTAGGTTTCCCCATCCTTTGACACCAATCACATTGGCTAATGTATCTCCTCACATCTTGATGAAGAGTGGGCCAATAGTAGCCTTCTTGAAATATTTTGAAGGCAATCCTCTTTGTTTCAAAATGGTCTCCACAAGGCCCGTCATGACAAGTCAAGAGAATGTCAAAAACTTCCTCCTCCCTGACACATCTTCTCAAGATCTGATTTGGTCCAAGTTTGAAGAGATTGCCCCCAATCCAGGTGAAAGGGGTGCTTTTCCTCATGATCTTGCTCTTCTCCTTTAAGGACAGGTGTGGTGGAAACTTTGCTGAAACCAAGTAGTTTGCTATATCAGCAAACCATGGAGAGAGTATTGAGATAGCAAATAGGTGTTCATCTAGCATTTGATCATCCACCATTCCTTCTTCATCTGCAGGCAAAGTTACTCTAGACAAAAATTTAGCAACAACATTTTCTTTACCAGGCTTATCAACAATGGTCAAATCAAACTGCTACAATAAAAGCAACCATCTAATAATGTGAGCATTTACATCCAGTTTGTTCATTAAATATCTAATTGTAGCATGATCAGTGTGCACAAAGGTTTGATAGCCTATGATATAATGTCTAAATTTGTTTAAGGAATGCACCACAGCTAGGAGTTCCTTCTCGGTCACCGTGTAGTTTAACTCTGCCTTTGACAAATTTTTGCTTTTAAAGTATATGGCATAAGGTAACTTTTCATCAATTTGTCCTAAGGCTGCTCCCATTGCTTTGTTCGAGGAATTTGTGTGAATGTGGAAAGGTAGGGCCCAGTTTGGGCCTCTCAAAATTGGGGAGGTCACAAGTTTTCTTTTCAAGGTATCTAGGGCTTCTTGACAGTTTTCAGGCCATATGAACTCGACAACTTTTCCTAAAATACCAAACAATGAAGAGGCTAACTTATTGAAATCTTTAATGAATCTTCTGTAATATCCAGCTAAGCCTAGGAAACTTTTGACATCTCTCACCTTTTGAGGAGGTGGGACCCTTTGGATGATGGCAACTTTGTTAGGGTCCACCTGCAGTCCTTGTTAATATATTGCATGACTTAGCACGGTCCATTCAGTCATCAAAAATTCACATTTTTCCAGATTGAGGGATAGGTTCATTTCAATGCACTTGTCCAAGACTTTTCCTGGGTTAGATAAAGCTTTCTAAAATTTAGCACCATAAGGAGTGAAATCATCCATATATATTTCCACTGCATCATGAACCAGTTCATAAAATATACTCAATACTGCTCTATGGAAAGTGGCTGGAGTGTTGCACAAACCAAAGGGAAGGACCCAATATGCAAAGGTACCCCAAGGACAAGTGAAAGTGGTATTATCTTGGTCTTTTGGGTTGATTTGGATTTGATTGTATCCACTAAACCCATCTAGGAAGGAGAAAAACTTTTTCCCCACCAGACCATCTAACACTTGATCTATGAAAGGCGAAGGAAAATGGTCTATTTTAGTGGCTTTTTTCAATTCCTGATAATCGACACAGATTCTCCACTTACCATTTTTATTTGGCACTAGCACCAGAGGAGAGACCCATTCACTGTTAGAGATGGGGTAAATGAATCCTACATCAAGTAATTTTTGCAATTCTTCCTTAACAATGTCTTTAAGGGTTGGATTCATCCTCCTTTGAGGCTGTCTGACTGGTTTGCAATATTCCTTAATGTATATATGATGAGTACATACTGAAGGGTGAACTCCCTTCATCTCCTTATAACTCTAGGGGAAAGCATCTAAATATTTTCTCAATAAGTTACACAGCTCCTTCTCCTGGGAAATGGATAGGATGGATTGATTTTCAAGGTTATTTCTAGGTTGAACTCTATATTCTTAACACAAAAAGAGGTTGGGTCGGCCACACAGAGATCAGTTAAGGGATTGTTTTGGGTTTCTTTCACCATGTCCTCTAATGGAAAGGTACTGGGTGGTGGATTCTGAATTAACTTTTCAATGGTATCATCCTCATCTTGCGGTTCCCCCCCATGGTGCTTTCTAAAGTGGTGCAGAATAGACTTCATCCTCATCCTCCTCCTCCAACCAAAGAGGTAGATCATGTTATAGCAAGGGTTGGGTAGGAGGGTATAGGACAAACTGTTTGGACATATGCCCATTCTTGATGGTCATGTTCCCAGCCTGACAGCTGATATAGGCATCGATAGTAGCCAACTAGGGTCTTCCCAAGATGAGAGGATACCCAGTGAACTTTGCCTTCGGCTGGAGAACCAAGAAATCAACAGGTTACTCCCAAGAATCAATGGAGACCATCACATCTTCCACAATCCCCTCAGGGGTCATGGTGGAGCAGTCTGCTAGCTGCAGTATTGTCATGGTCTTCCTCAAGGAGCCCTGGAGGTTGAGTTTGAGCATGGTATCCTTTGTCATCACATTAATGGCAGCTCCCAGATCAATCAAGGTGTGTGGGATCAGGGTGCCATTGATGTGGACATCAACTACTGGGCTCCTAGGATCCAAATATTTCGGACAGATTACCTGCCCCAACATCAGGTCGGATAGTTGTCCTATGACATTGATGGTTGGGGCATCTCTCTTGTGCCTGCCTGGATGCCTAACGAACTTATTTTAGATCAACCAATTGTATATAGGCACATCTTTTATGGCTTGGAGAAGTGGTATCTTCACACATAACTGTTTCAATTCTCCTAGAAGTTCACTTTCTTTTGGGGTGGGTTGTGTTTTCCCGAATAGTCTCTCAGGAAAGGGTGGAATTGCTTTAGGTTCACTTTCCTATTTATCTTCCTCAACCTCCCTAGGGGGAGGCTGGCTATATGGGAGAACCTTCCTAGATCGCAGGTTAATATCCTAAATCTCCACAGCATAAGTTGGGCTTGATGGTTCCCGACTATATACTTGTTGAACCTATCTATTGTTGGGGTTCGGGTTTGGCTGGCAGGCATTTGGGGTTGCCTTGGTGGAGAACGAGGCAATGGTTGTGGTTAAGCAAGTGGTGGAGGCAAAATAGCGAGAGGAGATTTGTATTGGGGCCTCCACCCCTGATGAGATGCATTCCATTGAGGTTGTCGCTAAGCATAGGATTGGAATTAATGAGTAGCTAGTTGGGCATGGTATTGAGATGGAAAGGACCAAGGAGGAGGCGTGGACCAGGAAGGATGAGTAGGAGGGCCCCAAGAAGGTATGGAAGTGACTTGGTTGGGGTTGTAGTATGCTTGAGATGTCCCTTGCATCCCTTGCTGGTATGGTCTGGGTCCATGCGGTCTCATTTGGTTCATGAAAAAAAGTGGATCAGTGACTCCTTTGAACCCTTGGTATACATCTTTAAGTCAGAGCAAGGAACGACACTTATCTGTAGAATTATCTTCTTCACAGACTGAACAAACCTCTATAGAATTCAATGGGCATTTGTTCCTAGGATGCCTCCTAGTGCACCTAGGACAAAAAATGGCTAAAGCCCTATCTACTTCCTCTTATTTCCTTTTGATATGAAAGGTATCCATTTGCATGGAAAGAGTCTGCAGCATCTCACTCTTGAAGTCTTCTAGCATGTTTCCAAGTTCACCTTTGATGGATGAATTGGATGAGGAGGTACTGGCTATGGGTTGACTCCCCCTACCTCTCTTTCTGGTTTCTCTAGAGTGGTTTCTAAAGACAGTCTTTATGTCCTCATAAGGTAGTTGGTAGATGTCTCCCCCAACCAATAAATGGAGGGTGTCTATAAGGTCTTTCAGAATTCCCCTGAGCAGGACCAACTTCAGAGATTCAGTGTCAAGCATGCACCTGACCCTTTTGTAATTGAGTTGGAACCTCTCTTCATAATCTTCCAAGGATTCATCACTTCCTGTTACGCAGTAATTTGTCACCGTTGGTCACCATCCCTGTTACCCTTGCTTTCGCACATTGGAGGACACATTTATGGACCTGTGACCAGTGACAAAACTTAAAAACACTTGCATTGGATTCTCCTAAGTATGAACTTCAAACTCCCTGAAGACACCTTTTGCAGATTAGCCCTAAAAAGTGCCCTTTTTCCATTAGCGCGGGTCCACAGTGTCTTACCCGCGCCAATGGCTCAGTTTCTCCAAAGAGGGCGCGCCCATGGACACTCTGTCATAGAGCAAAGCCCGTGCCACCTAAATTTGGTTATGATTTTTAGCCAGCGCGCACTGAAGTGTTTTTGCCTTCTTTGTTCATGCAGTTCTCTGGGGAAAATCTCATGGAAGTGGTCGAGTGTCATCTTTTTATCCATGACAACCAAGTTCAGTGGCTATTCTGGGACAATGCTAAATCTTCAGTAGGTGTCCGGATACAATGCATACTTCCTCCTCCTCCATCTATAAATGACTGTCACCTTGCATTAAACCAACTAGTTTTTGCTAGAGATATTGTGAGTGCCAAGTTTATGCTGGATTGATAGTGAGAATTGAGAATTATAGAGGGGTTATGCTGCCAAAATATTGAGAGAGAAGAGGTCACTTTGCAAGGCGTATTTAGCTTCTTGCCCAGTCAGAGGAGGTTCAACGTCAGAACCCTTTGGTTGTAATCTTTCTCTGTTTTTACTGATTAATGAACGACTATCATTATGGTTCCACTCATGTGTCTTTTAATGGTATTTGAGTTATATCTTGTCTGACCGATATATAATTGCATATGCTGGATTTTACGCTTGTGTTTGTATCGTTCTTTGCGTGTGCAGATGTCCGTTCTTGAGGAGCGTGAGGATTGTGACCAGCCAAAGCAAAGGAGCGGCAGCGGCATTTCTTCTACAACTACTAGTGTTGGATTCCAGGTAGATCATCATGATCGATCTCTGATTTATGCAATTAGGAACCTGCGTGTAGCGTGGTGTGATTGTTGCTAGACCCATGTTGGGTTAGTGGGATCGCCTCTGTCCGCAGAGGGGTTTACTAGTTCAACAATTTGGCGACTCCACTGGGGAGAAGTTTGTTGTTTGTTTTTGTGTTGTTTGATTTGTAAACTGTAGACGGAGTCTGAAGAACAACCAGGTAGCCTTCGAAACACTATTTCCATGCAATAGTGAAGTAGATCAACACCACTTCAGTCAATCTCCGGTTTAGATTACAAACTGAAAAATTTCAACCTTGCCTTGCATGTCAATTTTTCTCTTGTTTATTGGTCTGAATAGCTTTCTGTGTTGAAGTTCTTGCTATTTCTTGCTTACTGGCTCTTTTAAGATACTAGAAACCAAGCCTGCAACTATCTGTTTTGTTTTTGCCTGGCAAGCTTCATTAGCGCGAGTTTTCTTTTGACAGTCGTGCTGGTTGGTGCTTGTTGCTCTCAGACAACCCGCGCCAATCTCTGTTTAGCACAAGTTGCAGTCTGACAGTTGCACCAGACTGGTTAATTTTTTCAATTAGCTTGTTTGTCAGTCTTTTAAGCTTGGATCTGTGTCTTTTTGCTTCTTTCACACCTCTTGGAAGTTTGTTGGACTGTTATTTGGCTGGTTGTTCTTTTCATCCTGCAGTTGTTCGCCTTTTTCCATCGATTTTACATCTTAGCCCTTGTGGCTTTGCTTATCGAGCCTTCTGTCGGATTTGTGATTTGTTGATCCAGTCAGTTTATTGATTGATTTCCACATTCCTCTGGTAGTTGTACGAGTTTTGCATTATATGTTGCAAGTACCTCACTTTTAGCTTGTTTATTTCTT